>CAIGRN010119273.1:0-39560 GCA_903798345.1 Fraxinus anomala
CCATAGGGCCTCGCTTGCTGCTTGTTTGGTTTTACATTTGCACTGAATACCATTGAAGTTTTATCCCTGTTTAATTGTTGACCTAAGGCATCCTCATAAATCCATAGGATAGCTTGTAACTGAGAGGTGGTTCCTTCATTAGCTTCACAAAAAATCAAACAATCATCTGCAAAGAGAAGATGATTCAGTCTTGGAGCTCTTCTGCATACTTGGATACCAGTCACCTTATTAGTTCTTCTTGCTTCATTCATTAGACTAACCAATCCTTCTATTCATAAAAGGAAGTCTTAAACCCCTAGATGGTGTTATGTGACCAGTGGGGTATTCATTTATAAGAATCGAGAAGGAAGGGGTAGTGACACATTTCATTGCTAGTTGGATAATCTTTTCATGGAAGCCCAATTTGTGCATGACTGCTTGAAGAAAAGACCATTCAACTTTATTACAAGCTTTGCTCATGTCAAGCTTAAGAGACATGAAACCTTTTTTGCCTTTCTTCTTCTTTCGTAAGAGATGGAGCATTTCGTAGGCCACGAGTATGTTGTCTTTAATGAGTCTCCCTTTAATAAAAGCTGACTGAGTTTCCGAAATCACCACAGGTAGCACCATTTTAATGAATAGGAGGTATACCATCAGGTCCCGGAGCTTTAGTAGGATGCATTTCCTTCAAGGCCTGGGAGACTTCGGTTGCTGTAAAAGGTTGTATCAATCCATTGTTCATATAAGAAGTTAACTTGCATTCCATACTATCAAGAGCAACAACTTTATTACTTGAACCAGTAGAGGCAAACAGATCATAGAAATAGCTGGTTATTAAGCTATTACATTTATCTCCCTCCTGCCCAGCAACCTTGATCATCCAAGAGTCTAGTAATCGAATTAGTTTTTCTCCTTTGGGTAGCCTCAACATGAAAATAGCAAGTATTTTGGTCCCTTCCCTCAAGCCAGGTAGCCCTAGACCTCTGCTTCCACATAAGTTCTTCACTATCCATTCAGGTTTGCACCTCTTCAGTTGTTTTTTGAAGATCGTTAGGGTTTATATTTGTAGGATCTTGATGTTGTATTTGAGCCAGCTTTGATCTAGCTTTGTTAAGCTCCACTTGCACCTTGTCAAATCTGGTTTTATTCCAATATTGAAGTTGATTGCTGCAGCAACTTATAGTCCTCATCATATGATCCAGATTCTGAGGATTATTATTAGACCATTGATCCACCACAATATCAAGTCATGCCTTTTCAACTAGCCACATTGATTCAAAACGGAATGGTTTAGGTCCTCTTGTTGTTCGATTAGCATCATCAAGCTGGATCCATAGGAGAAGACGATCTGAATATACGATTGAACCATGAGTAACTAAAGCTTGTGTAAAGAGTCGACACCAAGAGTCATTAGCAATAAAGCGATCAAGTCTTTCAAAAATTTGAGTAGAGTTATGTCGTCCATTATACCATGTGTATTGGGTGGGGGCCTTTAAACCCAAGATCTCTAAGCTCACAATCAAAGAACATCTGCTAAAAATTTTCTAATTGTTGTCTAGGTCTATCTCAACCTCCCCATTTTTCATTATCAGATAGGATTTCATTAAAATCACCAAAGACAAGCCATGCTTCTAAAGAATCCCTTTTCAGTCTCCTCAACAAATTCCAAGTTTCCATATGTTTATTTACCTCCGGGTGGCCATAGATACCCGTTAAAAACCAGCTATGCAGGGGCGATTCAATTTTAGCATCAATGTAGCTTTTAGAGTAGCTGAGAATAAATAAATGAACATCAGATTTCCACAGGAGTGCAATTCCATCACTGTGTCCAACAGCATCAACATGAAAACTCCATATAATTTTAGCTTAACTGGACAAAGTTCCATTTTCGTAACATTAAGTTTTGTCTCTTGCAAGAACAAAATATTGGGATCTTCCTTTCTGATGAGATCAGAGAGAGTGCGAATGCCACGAAGGTTCCCAAGCCTTCATGCATTCCAGCTTAGTATTTTCACGGGGACCGAATTCCAGCTTAGTACTTTCATAGGGACAGGCGGGGTTGAATTTCAGCCACCACCGAACTTTGAGGATTGGAATCATAATTCCTTTCCTAGGGTTTATCTTTATCTTTCAATCGTTTAGAATTTCGGACAGCTTCACCATTTGCAATGGAGATATCCAGATGCCGTTTCAGACTATCTAGTGGAGTAGAAACAATAGAATTGAGAGTTTGATTCTTATTAACTCTTTTCCACTGTCTTGTGAGGTTAGCTCTCTTCTTTTTTATTTGATTCTTGTCCAATTTGGGTAAAGCAAGACCTGTTTGTTGAGAGACAGAAATACCCTTAGCCAGAGTATCAACATCAACATTATCATTAATATTCTCTTCCGTGTGATTTGCAATAATCATATTATTCTGTAGAATTTATTCTCCCTGATTTGTTGCCTTCATCAATGCCATAGCATCTCCCTTGGGAATATTTTCCTTAAATTGTTCCAAGATTGTTACCTTCATCAGCTCCATAGCATCTTCATGTTCCTGTAATAGCTCCTGATTTCCGATTGTGTTACAGTCTGTTTCCATCCATGGCACCTGCTTACCATTTTCCACATCATTGGAGTTAGGTGGTTCTGCATGGTTCGTCAGAGAATTTGGGACCAGGGAATTCAATTGTCGCTCACGTATAGGTCCTCCACAATCTCCAAGATTACCAGCCCATATCTAAGGGCCGTAGGAGAAATCAGAAATTGTGTATGCCTCCATAGAAGATCTCCATTGAGAGCACTCTTTTTTACTATGTCCTAGCGTGCTACAGAGGTAGCAGAAATTTGGGAGTCGCTCATAAGCAAAGCGAACCCAAAAAGGTTTGAAAGATCCCACACAAATCTTCTTACAGCGTAACAGCGGTTTGGACATATCCAGGTATACCCGAACGCGAAGGAAATCACCCCTTGCAATTTCATTTTTATCAATATCAATTTCAATAACTTTACCAAGTTGCCTCCCAATATAATCTCCCATCTTCCAATCACGCACCATAATAGGGAGATCGTAAATTCTTACCCAAAAGTTCACCTCAGAGAACGAAATGTGATGAATTTGCTCAAGACCATTAACATCTTTGGTTAAAACCAGATGTTTGTCAAAAACCCATGGACCCTCGAACTTGACTTCTTCCTTATCCTGGTTATCTTTAAATTCTGCGAGGAATTGATTGGGAGAAACGTCTCGAATACTCAAAGTTTTATTTGGCCGCCACAAACGCATCATGGTATTCTTGAACGCCTCTTTGTTGAAATGCTTACTGGTTAAAAGTTTGAACAGTAAGCATTTATCACTCTGATGGGGGGGCAGCACCTCATTTTCTTCCACCACCAATGCTTCTTCTTCCTGTTCTGTGAGCGATAATTGTCCACACATCTTCGCAATGTCTGATTCCATAGGGATATTTCTCGAATGCTCGAGATGAAGCTCGAATATACGAGATGAAAACCTACACAAGTGCAGGGAGATGGCCTCTACTCGGGAGCCCTCGAGAGGATTTTATTAAATTTTAATTTATCTTAATTGGGTCATTTAATTTGTTTAAAGTCAGTCAGTCTCAAATTTCTTCAATGACGATCTTTCAAAATGTTGAGAGTTGTTTATTGAAAGTTGTATTACAATGAATATACGTAATCACTTTGTCACACGTCAATTTACCATACTTACACAACATGACATGAAAAATGTCAAAAAACTAGAATAATAATCACATCTACCATTTTGTTTATAAAGTACTACGTAGCAATTAGATGGATCTAAGTTATGTCTGCCAAGGGAGTGGCAAAAAGTGACATAACGTATCCAATTTAGTGATCCAAATGAAATTTTGCTGAAAGTTTCAATTTATCAATCTATTTTTGTATTTCACTGAGTCCTATATTATTCTGGATTGCAAACCCACGAAATGGAGATAAATTCCTCATTTGAAATCAAAGAATCTAAAATCCAAAAATGGAATTTTTTTAACTTAATCTTCAAATCCTATACATTGTTTTTCATAGTTCAAATGCTTACACACAAGTCCCATTATTCTTTCAATCTACAGCAGCAAAAAGGTAATTAGGTAGACACAAGCTTTTATAAAATCAACTTTAACACAAACCAGCTTGTATTCATTTAGAAATTGGATACAATAAGCATACATTGATACGTCTTTCGTTTGCAGTCACGACCAACAGAAAAGTAGTACAACCAATTTATACATCAGAATACGTCGAGTTTAGAACTGAAACATGGAAACACGAACAGAAATCCACTCGTATTAATCACTTGGTACGATTAGAACTCCCTGTCAGGGAAGAAAATTGGTGCGACCAGGGACCAGAGAAACAAAGCAGCAGTTGCCCACCCGGTTACTATTCGAACCCAAACAGATGGCCACCCAACATCCACTAACTTCCCGCTCTCGCCAACTGAAGTTGACCAACCTGTAAGGAGCATTGCTGAATACATACTAGCTAAGGAGAAGATCAAGTGGAAGAAGGAATATGAATATGTAACTGGTTTCGACTTTTCTTTCTCATCGTGCTCCTGCTCGGCCGCTGCCTTGTCCAGTGGTAACAAAGGCTTCCCAGCTCCTTGAGAAAAAGAAACTAATAAGTCAAATAGGATTTAGCAAGAAATGTTGATTGTGAAGAAATGAATTAGAATTCGAAGCATCAAATTTGCAAGCCTGTACTTCAAACCTTGCCCCAGCCCCAGCCCCATAAACAAAAACAAGAAAAGGAGGAAATAACTACTCTTGCAGTAAAAAAGAGACCAAATTAAGGCCCTTTTTAACCCATTTTCTAGAACTCATTTTTCAACCACACATTCTCCCAATAAATAATTTTGCATGTGGACCCATAACTTCTATATACTTTTTAACTAATAATTCTCTAAAAAAATTTTCACAAAATCTGTACTCATAAATCGCTAACAAACAGGGCAAGTTAAAATGTCTAGACAGACAAACGAATTTCTTCATTTAAGAACAAGACGCATCTATAACGGATATGATTTAAGGACTTCGCTCAATGGATGTTAAATTCAAAAACAAGCAGATTTGTGTAGCCTGAAAAACTCACCTGCTCGGGGTGAACTTGGAGGGGAAAGCAGAGTTGTAGAAGATCCAGCACGAACAGCAGAGTAAACAACAGAAAGCACAGTTGTAAGGAGCCCAACTGTAAGAGTGCCCGAGGAAACTGCTTTCGAATGCTTGTGAAGACCATTGCATTCGTAATCCCTAGGTTCACTGGCGAGCCCACTATAGCAAAGGTACATGCAATACAAAGATATAACTGAAGCTGGCAAAATGCTTCCACCAACCTGCGTCAGGACAACGTAAATTATGAATGCTACAATCAGCATACATCTTGTTACACAAAAGAGAGTGCTGACTTTGTCTACAAGAAGCTTCATGCATTATTAATTTGATGAGATCAATATAACGAAGATTACAAAGACACAAAAAATTAGATAACTAACACAAAACAATATCCAAACATGAAACTGATGAATTAATAGCACAAACGTAAGAACACCAAGTTTTGAAAAGTTGAATCTTCAAGGTTTTTTAGCTTCATGGCTATGAATAAAAAACATATTCCAAGTACACTGGAGAATTTGTCCATCGGCTTTAGCTATCACACTAAGGAGATGCAGGCCAAATGTATCAGCCAAAAAAAAAAAAACCAAAAGCAATTTACTCAAGTATTATAGAATGCTGAGTTTTTAAAATGTGAATGAAAGCATATATCAAAATATTTTCATCCCCACATCCCAAGTTCCTAAGGATCCAAATTGATAAAAAGAAGCAAAGATCATGGTCTCAAAGAAATATCCAGTATTGGTTAAGCAACCTTGAATTGAGGAACAGGTGAAAGCTAATATGATGTTAAAGTGAATTCCACATACAAACAATTGCAGTAAATTCATTTTCCCTGAAATCTAAGGACCTCCATCAAATTTTATAAATTATGGCTTCGCCTTTTTACCAGTTTACTCACAGTGATCGTTAAATGGCAGCAGTCAGAAAACTACATGTACAACTACACTTCTCGAACACAAAAGAGAGCTTATCTTCTACAATTTTCATATTAAATTTGCTCTTAAGGCATCAATGAGACAACAACCTGCAAAATGAAGCAACTAATGTCTTTTTGCCACAGGAGGACAAAATGTTCTAATGAAGTAATGAAATGTCATTTTACCTCACAAGGTTTCTGATACTTTGTAACAATGTTCATATAGTGCTTGAATACCAGAGAATCTAGTGCACCTATACAATGAAACACATCATGCATATATAATGGTGCACATATGCACACCTGTACTTGGAACCGAAAGTAACCAACATACACAATAAATATAAGACTCAAAGTCTTCACTTATAAAATAAGTTGTGTGTATGACATACCAAAAAACATAAATAAACTACGAAACAATCACACACTCAACCTTTACTGCATGCATGACAAAAAACTTAAGCTGCAAAACTCATTCATTTACGTCACTATCCATAATTCACTTTGTCTAAAATTTTGTGCTATTAGAGAAGAATGTTGATTATAAGGGTTGATTTCCTGTGGCGGGTAGCACTATGCGGATAGAATTGCAATTTAAATTTCTTCATGAATTGTACTTTTTAAGTTAAGAACAGTATTATAAACAAGAAACACGTTATAAATTTGACAAAGACAAACAGAGAAGATGTCTATTATTTCATTAAAAGATAGTGGAATATAAGAAACTCACTGATGGGTGCAGTGTAACTATAGCAAACAAAACCACAATTATCAATGTCATCACAATGAAGAATGTATTAAGTCCACAATCCTGTCCAGATGGTACAAACAGATAGAAGAGAAGTCCCGAAAATGAAAAGGTTGCCACATAGCATACAAGTGAAACAACAAGCAATGCCATGTACCTGCAGAGAGAGAGAGAGAGAGAGAGAGAGAGAGAGATTAATGTCTAATGAAGAAAAAATCTCTTTTCTTCTAAGACAAGTAACAACCTGGAAGTAATATAACAAGCTCAAGCAAAACAACAACTCACCAAAACTGCTCATCATATCCAACCCATTTGTCATTCCACCCATGAACAAAATCCAGCAAAAGCACCACCTGAACAAGAAGGAAAAGTCCTGAACCAAACTTTGATGATGCCTCTGCATTTACAAACCAAAAATGAAGATCATATTGTTATTGAAAGAAGAAACAAATACAGGATGATCCTAATGGAAGGATAAACAGTAATGTGTTGCACAGATAGGCTACGTAAAAATAAGAAGAAAATTTTCTTGGAATGCCACATTTATATAAAGAGTGCAAGGAGTTCAACATGAGCATTTTTTCCACAGGTGATGTAAAAAGTGATAAGTTCAAGTCAAATCTGCATACAAACAAATGCCCCAATTACATTCCAAAGCAAACAATGAAGTTATGTCATAAAACACAGCATTCATTACAAGAAATCACATCCTCCTAAAGATGTACTTGCAAGTATTAACGACAGGTGTTTGTGAAAGCTTGTCTTAGTGGGATTGGAGGGGAAGTAAAAGCAGAAAATGCTTGGCCCCCTTTCATCCACATATTGTTAATCCTTCTGTACAGAAACAAATTTATGCTCGAAAGGAGTTATAATTTTTCTTTGGGCAGGGAGTGTGAGTGAGGGTGTGGATGTGGATGTGGGTGGAAGGGGGCTTTTCTTCTGTTCTTTGCATATACTTCCTCTAGAGCCTACAGTAACACCTTTAGCTCCCTTTCTGTCCACTTCTTGGATCTACTAGGGAAAAAAAATAAAAAATAAAAAATATATAACCTTAATTTGCAGTTTTTCCTAACTTTTCTTTCTTAAACAAATATTTTAAGTCAAAGCGATAATATATGTGCTCAGTGAAATCTGATTCAAGGTAACCACTTCCAGAAACAGAAGCTTAAACTCTTTAACAAATGATTGATACCATTGTTTGGTATACTAGAAATGTCAGGGGAAGTAGAGATTATATAAAAAAATTAAAGCGAAAAATAGACAGTAATTATTTTGTACTTTACCAATTTAAAAATCATCTGAATACTCAAATTCGAATTGAGTTTGACTTGGTCTTTTCAGCTTTGACCTCAACCTCTCTAACAATTTGAAAAGAAAAAAACTTTTACATCCACTTTCTCATCTTATCCTTACCAAAAAAAAAAGGGTCCTTTACTTCCATAGATCCATTTTCACTAAACCCCCTTCCCCCTCACTTTTTCTCCAACCAAATGTAACTACTAAAGAATAGAACCATGCAAAAACAGATGAAACCAAAAGTTAAAATATAGATCCCTCTTTGCAAATGATTCGATCTCCAATTTCAAACAAATCAAAACCTTTCACTATTCCAGTCATGAGTAAAGCTCAATCAAAACTAATGTTATGTTTTTTAGGTGATAACTCTTCAACATCTCAACCTATAAAATGATGGGTGAATAGCAGTTGTCTCAATCTATATTAAATGTTCAAAATGCAGAATACTTAGAATTGATCCATGTTTTATAATTTTCCAAACTTAGAACAAAATGGGAAAGAAAAAAAAAGGAATACAATAAACAAAGGAAATACTGAATTCACAGTGAAAAAAATCTCAGAATCATATGCTTACCATAGAAGCTGATTATCTCATTCGGAATAAA
Source organism: Fraxinus anomala (assembly GCA_903798345.1). Taxonomy (NCBI): domain Eukaryota; kingdom Viridiplantae; phylum Streptophyta; class Magnoliopsida; order Lamiales; family Oleaceae; genus Fraxinus; species Fraxinus anomala. The sequence continues at coordinate 8,680 of CAIGRN010119273.1, forward strand.
GAACATTAGTATTACCAAAATGCACCAACAAATAACTTTCATCATCCACCCTCCATGGTGCATATTATCCCGAGGATCCTTTTGGTTCTTCACACCAATCATAAAAATAGCCAAGATCGTGAAAAATAGGAAGTTTCCCAGGCTAACACGTAGCACAGCATCTGTTTCAAACCACTCTCTATCTGGTGTTTTGTGAAAATGATTGATCCCTGCATACAGAGAGGTATCAAATTCACACCCATCTATCCAGACTAAATATCAAAAAGATAATTGATTATGCGGAATATTCCCCTTTTTAAACTAGGAGTTCAAAAAATAAAAATAAATAAAAAAGAAAAAGGAAGCTTTTGATCTTGTAAACAGCCAATTACCGTCAATTACTGTGCAAGTCACAACATGAGTACTTTAAGTTTATAAACTCAAATCTAAACCACCTAAGGAGCTGATCTAAATGAGGTAAAAAAAGCTTAGGAGAAGCAAATGAACGATATAATGCTACTAATATACACAGATATCCAACCACATTAAGACACCATTCCAGTAACGATTTAATAATAATAATAATAATAATAATAAAATCATTCTTCTCTGGCGGAATCATTTTTATTCCGCAACCAATAAACCCCAAACCAGTTTAATCTAATTAAATTTCTATTATCAAAATAAATTCTCCACAGCAGTGGCATAAAGCTAGACAATTCTGCCAAAACATAGTTTTTAGGCATTAGACTACAAACAATACTCCCCTAAAAAAAATACAGCTACCACGTCTCAAATATTTTTTTTTTTTTTTTTTTAATTATGTGGAGTGAAGGAACAGAGAAGAAAAGAAAACTTACATGGAATCTTCTCCATCAGGGGTGCGGCAACCTCTCGAAGTATCCAGGAGACTATCAGCGAAAGCGAGAAAAGACCGCAATACGCAATCCTAGCCGACTGTCGGCTGATCCCTGACACTACCGTGCGGCATGCGTCGCACGCGCAAGCCGCACAGCACGACGCTAGACATGAAGCTGCCCACATCTTCTATACAATCAACGATCAAATTAGCCTCGAAATATAATCCAAAAACCAAGAATCGAATAATTCAAACAATCGGATTAAATATCAAACATAAACCTTAATTTGAAAAGCTCAAAGCCCTAGAGTGTATATATTCCACTAAACTCAAATATATAATCTATATAAATTGAATTGAAACAATTATTGAAGAATTTTGAAGTGTACCTTGATATGAATTAGAGGAAAGAGAATATCAAACCGCGTAGAATTGCTTGACGGCTTGGACTAGGTGATCAAATTATACTTTCGGAGGAAGATTTGTAAATTGCAATATGACCTCTTTGTCTATGAGGATTGTACCCAAAGTCGTAAACTAAGCGTTTTACAAATTCGACTCAAATGCAAATGATAATTTGAATAAAGTGAACTCGTGGAGTAATACAAAATATTTAAGTAACCTAACAAGTAGATTAAAATTTAAATTTAAATCAAAAATTAACAATGAATTTTAACCCCATATTATATTATATGAGACATATAACTTTTCAACCGCACATTTCATTATTTTTTATCAAAATCTACTAAATATATCATTTTAATCCCCCACCAAATAGAGGTTAAAACTATATAATAAGATTAAAATAGTCATCCATAATTATCTAACAATTTTACAATACCCCTCTTTTGATGATGATTTACACAATAACTGCCTTATTAAAAATCTAATTTGGCAAATATTTAATGAAATAAAAATACAAAGTGAATGAAAAAAGATTACAAAAATTATAATAAAATTGGAGTAATAAATGTTGCCTTGTGGAAACCTTTTTAATAAAATTTAGTGGAACAAAACTTGAAGAAAAATAGTACAACTACTCTCCTGATTTAAATAAATGAAAATTCTCGTATCGAATCATCCAAATCTTTAATGTCAACGTCTTTAATATCAAAATTCTAGTGAAGTATGTTTTCATATTTTCTAGATATAATCATCAAACAATATCATCTTCTATTATATATTTATCTGTCATTGATTGTATTAGGTCCAAATTATGTAATTAACAATTTCTAAATTTGTAATTGGCTATTTTTTTAGTTAAAATCATGTCCTAATTGAATTGTATTAAGAATTTATCAAGTTGTAATCAAAGTTAAAATAAGAGCTATTGAGTCCTAATTATAGTACAAAAAGTTTGGGGTTGGTAGCTATTCCTTGAAGGAGTCAAAGATATTCAAGAAAATTTCATATAATCATTGAACTACAATTATAAGTCAAATGAATGTCAAAGTATTGCACAAGTTTTAATTCAAATTTTCAGTCACAAATTAGACGCATTTTTCACATAGAAAGTATTTGAATTTGAAAATTGTCAGGAAGAATTGTATCTCTTTGAGTTAACTTTTCAATGCACTTTGAATCATCTCAATCGAATATTGGGAGGGGAAGTTTTGATGAAAATACTGACAGCTGCTCACCTGACGCTCGAGCGATGTGGTTATCCGAGGAACAAAAAATTTCAATTTCAAGCAATTTTGAGTTCATTTTCATTCAAATTACTACCCATTATAAATATAGATCATATGAGATGTCAAAAAGTGTGTTGAATCGTAATTATTCTATAGAGATCATTCCTTTAAAGATCCAAAACACTCTCATTGATTTCAAGATTCAAACATAATATTATTTGATTCATAGATTCATCCAAACTTAGATTTGTTAATCGAGTTATAAACATTCTACATACAACCACGGATCAAAACATAATAGATCTTTAATCAAACACCAAACCTACATTTGTCAATTAGCATTCTGAGTTGCTACAGTTTTGAGAAAAAGGCGCTTGGAGTTTCGACGCTGAAGAATGAGGTTCGTTATTGGAGGTCCATAGGAAATAAATGATACCATGGATCTAGAGCGGTGTGAGGAGAACGCAGTCCATGTGGTGATTACAGGAAGAATGTCAAATGAGATCAAGGGTTAGTTGGGTCTAAACATACTTTAAGTCCCATCGTTTATAGTGGCTTATTGATTGGTAAAGTACCCAGGTGTTTTGATCATTTGAGAAGGGGTTTTTCCGTGATCATATCACTATTATTTACTATTTTCAATTTACAAATTATGTTATTCAAACTTAGAATAAATTGACTTGGTTGACATAATCATTTGGAAACATTTAAAAAGTGACTCTATTGCTTTTAATTTTTCAATTCTGCATTTAAGTCTAAATATTCGATGAACTTAAACTTTCAATTGGTATCAAGCTTATTTTCAATCCTTGACCCAAAAAATGTTTAAATGAGTCAATCACATCCGATGTAGGATCTGAGAATGATATGGATATTCATGAGCCTTTTGACTAGCTATGTAAGGAGAGTCTCAAGTTACTTAGGTTTATAGATTAGTTTTTAAGAAGTTGAATAAGCTTATATTAGAAAATGAGAGCCTTGTAATTAAACTTGAGAAGTCTGCCAAATGATTGAATGAATTAATGATTGAGAAAGAGTTCTTAAAAATTAAGGTTGAAACTCTTATAAATGATTTTGAAAAATCAAATGTCCAATTTCAATCCTTTTGTAGAGGATCTAAGATAATTGATAACATGATAAGTCTGAACAAAATAGATGGGACTAGAGGTGATTTAGACGATAATGAGACACGTTCTCATACCGCTTCCTCCAATAAAAATAAGTTTGTACCTAGCTCAATCAAGTCTAAGGTACAAAAATTGATACCTAGAGTTGCTCCTAGATTCATCCCAACTTCTTACCTCTGTGAAGAGTTATGACACATAAGACCTAGGTGTTCGCAAACTATTGAGTAGGAATACTAAGGCAAAACCTAGGGTTCCTCAATATAAGAATCAAAATTTAAAACCCAGAGTAGCTTATAAATTCATTCCCATGTGTCATAATTGTGATGAATTATATCACATTAGATCTAGATGTCGTAAGTCCTTGGTTAGGAATAACAAACAAGACACCACTTCACATATTGTTAGGTCCTTAGCTAATTAAGTGAGTCACTTGACCAAGATAATGACTTAATTGACTAAAATTACATTTTCTTCTAAGAAAATTTGGATTAAAAAGAGTAATCTAATAGATCAAAGTGATTATGTGAATTGTAGTATTGCACGTGTTGCTCTTCATTGTAAGAGCACTTAGGCATTTAGGTGCATGTATCTACATTATTCAATCGGTATTTACATATATATGCATGCACTCTACTTTTATATTATTGCATTTTTTCTTTGAGTGAGTGAGAGAGAGAGAGACTTTTTTGAACATGTTAATTTGTAATCAAGTACTAATATAATTAATGAATAGTAAATAAAATTTCCATTAACTTTATTTAGAACTTATTTGGAATATTTGGTATAAGTTATTGTGTGTATCATCTTCACTACACGCATCAATCTCATGTGTGAGATTTGAAATGATCGTCATTTAGGTGATAGGTTGATTTCAAATATGGAATGACCTTTAAACTTGTTGACCTAAACTCTTGTATATTTCCCTTAAAAGAAAGATAATTATTGAGTTTCAAAGAAAAAATTTGAATTATATAAAATATTGTAAAACAATTTTATACTTTTCTTTATAACCTATATGACTTGAGCGATTAAACATGTAGTATATCTTAATACCCGGTGCCTTATAAATTATCTGATTTTGGAGTTATCAGCCTAAAATTCGTTACATGAGTCGTATAGAAAGTTTAATGAAAAATAATCTGCACATAAGATTTGAAAAATAAAAGAGAAAAATATATATACTTGCTCACCAATTAAATATAAGATTTTTAATTTAAAAAGGTCCTAGTAGCGTTGTGTTTGCCTTCATAATTTAAATAATATATTTATTCATCAGTGATTCTTTGCATGTCATTTCTCATTGATTTAATATTTTAAGACTTACTTACATGAGTTTAATAGCACTTTTCACATATGAATACCTTATAAAATTTATTTCATTTAGGTTTAAAATAAGTTATGTGGAAAATGTTTATTGTTTATGAATTATATATGTATTAGTAAGCAAATAAAAGTTCATATCATTATATTTTTAAAATAAAAATCCATGAAAAGAAACATTTATCTCAAAAGAATTTTTTTTTTCGTATCACATGTTTTGTAAAATATTGCAATTTTTTTTTTTTTAATTCATTACTCTCGGTGGTATTTATATTTATATTATGAATTTTTCTTTGTTATTCGTGACAAAAAGTGGAAGAGATATTAGTATTTATTTCAGAGAAGTGAGTATTTGAGTTAGGGAGAGACATTTTTAACCAATTTTATTTGATTTGATGTTTTGTCTAATATCGATATCATATTTTGAGTTGCTAGTTCTACTTTATTACTTGTTAATATTTTTTTTACTTTTCACGTGGTATTGTTATTTCCACGTGTTTCAGGAAACATGTGACAAGATATTGAAGTAAATTTCGAACATTAGTCGTTAGATATATTTTTGTTTGGCTTTGATTTTGAAATAAAGGCTTGTTTGATAGGCCATTTTTTCCATGGAAAATGAAATTAAAATTATATTTCTCACTTTTGCCATGTTTGATGATACTTTTTTTTTCCCCCAAGAATTGGTTTTCCACCTTTGCCATATTTTCTTGGTTTTAGCTGAATTGAAAATCCCACCTTTTAGGTGGGAATGGAAATTCCATCTTTTTTTCTTTTTGCTTTTTTTTTATTTGGCAATAAAAACAAATTCTATCCCCAATTGTAAAAAATATTATCCCTTTAATTGATAATTTTAATGTAAAACAAAACTAAACGAACACAAAAAAAATTTCATTTTTTTTTTGGCAATTCAAACAAATTATATCCCTAATTGTAAGAAATTCAATCCCTTTAATTGACAATTTTCATGAAAAATAAAGTCAAACGAACACAAAAAGATAGAAAATTTCAACATTTTTCAGGTGAAAAATTAGACCAATCAAACACAATTAATTAACAATTCTCAATAAAACAAGTTCTAGATAATTCAATTCCCTACAATTCGTTTTCTTTCCACCCAAATTTCATCTTTGAATCAAACGAACCCTCAATGATTTTGTCGCATAATCCCAAAATGAGAGATTGTTAGGTCCAAAGTATATAATTGATGATTTCTAAATTCGTAATTGACATTTTTCTTAGTCAAAATCATGTCATAATTGAATTGTATTAGGAGTTTATCAAATTGTTATCAAAGTTAAAATATAGGTTATTGAATCTGAATTATAGTACAAAAAGTTTGGAGTTGGTAGTATAGTTCTTGGAAAAGTAAAAAATGTTCAAGAAGATCACATATGATCAGTAAAAGGCAATTATAAGTCAAAGAAGTGTTAAAGTGTTGCACAAGTTTTGCTCCAAATTCTCAGTCACAAATTACGACACAATTCTCACATATAAAGCGTTTGAATTTGAAAACTGCTATTTCAAGAAGAATTGTATCCCTTTGAGTTAGCTTTTCCAATGCACTTTGAATCATTTCAATCGAATATCGGGAGAGAAAGTTATGATGAAAATACTGATCGCTGCTCAGTTACCTGAGCGCCAGCGCTCAAGCAGCGTGGTTATCCAAGGAACAGTAAATTTCAATTTTCAAGCTGATTTTGAGTTCCTTTCCATCCCAAATACTACCCATTATAAATAGGGAAAATTGCAACTGCGGTCCCAAACCTTTTCTTTTTTTTGCAGACTTTACCTTAACCTTCACTTTGTGCCACCACAGGTCCCAAACCTTTGAGAAATTCGCAGATACAGTCTAAAATGACGAAAAACATTAGTTGTACCGTCGTTGACCTCAAAAATGGAAAAATGAAAATTTTGACCAATTTAAATATGGGCATTTCCGTCTATTCCAATTTCTCCCTTTTCACTGTGCTAATCACTGTAAATTTCCCTCATTTTCCAGGTCTTATATATTATTCTCTCTCTCTCGCTCCCTCCCATTATCGTAGGTGTGAATATGGAGAGCAATGTATATAAATACGGTTACCCTATGCAGATGAAGACTTCATAGACAAACTTGAACCCAGAAAAAAGATTTCTCACTTGCCCACGGCATCAGAATGTCGGTGGGTGTAACTTCTTTGACTGGTACGACCCTCTAATGTGCGACAGGTCGAGGGAGATAATCCCTGGATTTCTATGTGTTGAAATGATATGGAAGTTGAACTAAACACCCTATGTGCAAGAAGCCGTGGTTCATGGAAGACCTGGATATTTGGATTTGTATGTGGATATTTTGTGAGATGGGTCTGTGCATAAATCTGTGTTAGGTCTATGAGCTCATATGTTGTGTTTGTGTTTTGGAAGGTGGGTTCATGAGTTAGTAATCGAGTATTATCTATGATCTTGTAACTTATTTTTCATTAAATAAGTAAGACATATTGTCATTCAATAATGTTGCACTAATTTTCATTTTGCACAGTTCCCTCTCTCCCCCTGTCAACAAATGCTTCCAAATGACGGGAAAAATGTGTTCGAAAGCCCGTTATAGGTGGTGCATTGCAAGTGTCAAACGTTTTCAATAAGTCGTATGAAAAGTCCCAAACCTTTTACTACGTCGCAACGTAGGTCCCAAACATTTGTTTTTAAATTCACATAAAGTCCCAAAATTTTTGAATGAGTTGTACAGTAGATCCCAAATCTTTTACCGATTTTAATCTTATGTCCCAATTCTTTACTTGAGTAAGAATATCTATTTCATCACTTTCAATCCAAATTTCAAAACTATCTCACTTCCGAAATACCCAGAACAAAATGATCCAAAACAGTCACTAATTAAAGACAAAAAGAACCATTTTTTCATTTGAATATTCACATTCTACATCATCATTTTACATCATCATTCATTCATCATACAAAAGAAATTCCAATTTTGTTCTACCAAAAGATCTAATCACATAAACTTCACCATACAAAAATGTGCGTTCAAAAGAATCATCATACAAAAATTATGTTCTTTTTTGTCCAGTTTTCTTCTTCTTTGCATGTGACTCTGTGGGAGTAGAAGTCTTTCTCTTGCCCTTGCCTTGTGATGAAGTTGGCGCTGTGTCTTGCTGTGTAGAGGACTTTCTTTTTCCCTTGCCCTGTGATTGAGTTGGCTGTGTATCCTGTTCTGTATCCTACTGTGAACCTGCTTCAGAACATGTTCTTTTGTTATGGCATGTCCCACCACCTTTTTTACATTTCATTTTCATTCTAGTCCTTGCCATTTTGGTGCCTACAGGTGGCTCTACTTGTGATCTTTTTCTCAACTTCTTTGGTTTACTTGCCTATTTTTTCTTTACATGTAGATTAAGAGGATGTTTCCCCAACTCTGGCCACAACTTCGGACCTGACATTGGTTGGATGACTGGGCTGTAGGACCTCATGTAAGATTCATTGTTGTAGCATACTTCTGCATACTCATATATGCAATTGTTTCTCCATAGCATACCAGACATTGCATGCGCACAAGTTATTCCAGTAAGCTGCCATTTTCTACATGCACATTTGTGCTTGATCAGGTCCACACTCCATCTCATTCCATCCCTATTGCTCACCTCAAACTTTTTACTTCCAGCATAGTCAGCCTTCAAGAACCTTGCCTCTGCCTTTGCTTTCTCAATAATACTCATAACTCTAGGACCGAAAGCATGATCCCACCTTTGTGCAGCTTCCCTTTTGGCATTCATCCTCAGCATTTGCTGATGTCTTATCTTCTCAAGTATTGAGATAATAGGCTTTTCTCTTGCCACAATTATCGAAGAGTTGAATGCCTCACACAATTTATTCAGTAGGATGACGCACTTTGAATAATCCTAGAAATGTGATTTGCTCCACTGTGATGCTTATTTTTCATTGAACCACTTAAACGCTTTTTCATTCATATCTTTCATCTCATTCATTGCACTTCTCCACTCTGGTACTGTGGTTGCCCATGCTGTAGCCCTAAACATGCTCTTTAGATTCAGTCCCTTATGTACCAAGGTGAAATTACTGTACAAATGTCTTACGTAGCACCTATGTTCATCACCTTCACATAACAAATTTATGGAGTCTACCAAGCCCTTCTGTTTGTCAAAAATGAAGGTCTAAGCTCTAGCATTATGCATCCTAATATCAACTACTAAAAGCTCTAAGAACCATTCCCAATTTGTTCTATTCTCCATATCTACAACAACTCAGGCTACGGGAAACATGCAATTCTCGGCATCAATACCTCCTACAACCAATAACTGCCCACCTTGTGCACTTTTTAGGAAACATCCATCCAAACCAATAACAATCCTATACCCAACTCTAAAACCTTCTTTGCAAGCTCCCAAACATATGTACATTCTTTTGAATGTATCACATTCACCTTCAATTCTCAATGTAGTACCAAGATTAGTTCATTTCAACTCCTCACCATAGTCCCACAGGATCTTGTACTGTTCAACCACAATACCATTGACAACTTCTGCACATTTGGCTTGTGTCCTGTAAAATTGATGTTTAGAGATCTCATACATACAATCCTCCTTAATCGTCTATATAAAACTATTCATAGATATTTTTGGTCAGATCTGAACTTCCGTATATATATTTTTGCCAAATAACCAGCATGCACTCTTCTATTCTGCCACACCATTGTGCATGTATGTTAATCTATAAATCTGTTAATCCTGAAACTTTTGTCTGGTTGTTTGTAGGCATACAAAAGCCATGAAAAATTGTCTTGACATTTGACTCGTAGTCTTGTTCCGTCATTCTTGACATATTTTACCTGTCTTATATTTTTAACGGAGTACTGTACATCTGCTTCCCTTAATATCTTTATGTTGTCAAACTTCATGCCTATTCAGAATTGTGGATATTGCATGTCTGTATTGGATTTAAACCAAGGCTCATTCCTGGCTCTTGAAGAGGCACCAACTTCTTTGGTATCACTTAGAATACTTCTAAGATCATCTGACTCATCATAGTATGTTCCATTACCATCTACATGCCCTACTCCACCCTCATGTTCAGTCCTCGAATTTTCACCACCAATATTAAAAATCTCAGACAACCTGAAATATGTATCTTCATCATTATCATCACCAGACACATCTTCTTCCTGTCCATAATCTGAATCACTGAACTCCTCCACTATGCCTTCTCAAATTCCATCTCATTATTTCCTTCTCTAGTGTCGGTATGGTGGACATTTTCAGCAACATCAGGTGCATCATCTAGTGGTGCACCTGCAAGGGGTGCAATAGGTGCCTCATTATAGTCATGCAGGTCCGCCACTAATTCTTCACCTATGGGCTGATCACTCATATTATGCCCACCTGTAGGTACATAATCTTCTACATGGGAAGGTGTGCATCTGCAGGTGGTGTATCAACATGGGGTGAAGCAGCAAGGGCTTCATAACACATGATGCATCAGCAGGTGCATCATGTTGTACTTCAGCAGGGGCTTCTTCAACACGTGATGCATCAGCAGGTGCATCATGTTGTACTTCAGCAGGTGCATCATATTAAGGTAAAACAAGTGACTCATTGTGATCTGTAGCATGTGCCTCTTCATTGTGATCTATAAATACATGATCTTTATCTGCATGTAAGTCACTCACTTCACCTGCAAGAACATCAGCAGAACTCCCTCCATCTACTTCTATTTCATCGGCATCACCATTATTGTCAACCTCATCGATAACATACATGTCATCACCCTCCAGAAACTCATCATAAACCTCCACTGCATAACATACATTATGCTCAATCTGTTTGTCAACATCTAGTTTCCATTTTTCTTCCAACTCCTCCAACACCTTACAAGTGTCAACATCAACCACCAAAATATTATGCCCTACTTTGTCGTCGCATGGCAATTCCAACACTTCAACTACGGGCACACACTACATCTCAGCAAGCCTCTTCTCTCCAATCAACCTAACTACATTCATAAAGTCTGCATCTTTCACCAGCCAGAACGATGCCTCACTCAATCTCCTCTTTTCAATCTTATACACATAACTCATTTTCTCAAAATAGCCTAGCATCTTCATAGCATTGTCCAGTAGAAATCTATTAAACCAATCAGGGTGCACGTAGTCTAGATATGCTATCTTCTTATGTTCGTACACAAGATTTCACATCTTTCTGAAAAATACACCGCCGTAATGTAGCTTTATGGTAAAATAATTTGAATTTCTCCCTGGACAAAAAAATATATCAGAAACCTACCATCAACAAACACTAGTTGAACGACATGAATACAAAATCAGCGCGAATAAATAGGGAATATTTTATGATTCCAACTCAATAATATGCTTATAATTATGGAAATATGCACTAATATGATCACAGTTGATAACCCATTGTGAGGCAAACATGTCTGCAACCAGAAATTTTGAAATAAAATTAAAAACTTACCATATACAGGTTCGGGAAGACGGCCTCGTATGTGACATGCAAAATCTTCTTGAATTTCATCGGATTGTTGGCCATCTTTATTCAACTTTGTAGAAGATGACCTATGAGTTCAAACCGTAATGGAAAATGGAGAGGGAGTGATATTAAAACTGACAAAACGACGTTGTTTTAAATAAAAGGGAATTGGAATGGATAAAAATGCCCCTATTTAAATTTTTCAAAATTTATCTTTTTCCATTTTTGAGGTCAACTGAAGGTGGAGCTAACGTTTTCCATCATTTTGGATTGCATTTACGAATTTCTCAAAGGTTTGAAACCTATGGTGGCACAAAGTGAAGGTTGAGGTAAAGTCTGCAAAAAATAAAAAGGTTTGGGACCGCAGCTGTAATTTTCCCTTATAAATATACACCATATGAGACGTCCAAAAGTACGTTGAATCATAATTATTTCATAGAGATCATTCATTTAAAAATCCGAAAAACTTTCATTGATTTCTAGATTCAACCACCATATTATTTGATTCATAGATTCATCCAAAGCTAGATTTTTGTTGATCGAGCTATAAATAACCACAAATTAAAACACGAGATCTTTAATCAAACACCAAACCTATATTTGTCAATTAGCCTTCAGAGTTACGACAGTTTTGAGAAAAGGTGCTAAAGTTCTAGCGCTAAAGAACGAAGCTTGTTCTTGGAGTTACACAACAGATAAATGATACCAAGGGGTGGGAACTGGTTAGTCGGGTCTGGACCTACTGTAAGTCTCATCATTCATAATGGATTATTGACTAGCAAAGTGTCAAGAGGTTTTGATCCTTTGCAATGGATTTTCTCTGTGATCATATCGATGTTATTTAATGCTTTCGATTTACAAACTGTGGTATTCAAATTTAGTATAAATTGACTAGTTAACCTAATCATATAGAAATAATTAAAAAGTGACTTGTTACTTTTAATTGATTAATTTCGAATTTGGGTGTAAATATTCAGTAAACTTCAGATTGTAGCCAATAGGATGGCTAGTCGAAAACATATCTTGTTATTGTTCTCTTTGAGAGTCTCCTACACAACTTGTAGCATATAAAAGTATTATTTTGTGGGTAAATGTCTCATAGTTATGGACATTCATTATAAAAAGAATATGTTTCATTAAAATCTTATTTAAAAAATTCTTGTGGGAAAACCTTAATAAAGTAAAATGAGTATACTATTCTTTTAAGTACGTCATGAAAGTTGCACCGTTAAAAATATTTCCAAGAAAACCAATAGGACAAAACTTTTATTAAAAGAAAAAGAATACAATGTTTTTTTACTTCCCTCGCGATATACGTCATGAAAGTTGCACCGTTAAAAATATTTCCAAGAAAACCAATAGGACAAAACTTTTATTAAAAGAAAAAGAATACAATGTTTTTTTACTTCCCTCGCGATAATATCATTTGAATTTTGTGTTTCAAGCATATTAAATCATTCAATGATAGTATTAATAGTAATATCATATGAGTTAATAAAGTGAAATGAGTACATTATTTTTTAAGTATGTTATGAAATTACATCGTTAAAAATCTTTCCAAGAAAACCAATAGGACAAAAACTTTATTAAAAGAAAAAGAATACAATGCGTATTTACTCCCCTCACAATAATATCATTTGAATTTTGTGCTTCAAGCATATTCAATCTTTCAATGATAGTATTAATAGTCATGTCATATGAGTTAATAAAGTAAAATGAGTACATTATTTTTTGAAGTACTTTAAGAAAGTTACACCGTTAAAAATCTTTCCAAGAAAACCAATAGGATAAAACATTTATTAAAAGAAAAAGAGTACACATGCGTATTTACCCCCCCTCACGATAATATCATTTGAATTTTGTGCTTCAAGCATATTCAATCCTTCAATGATAGTATTAATAATCATGTCATATGAGTTAATTATAATCATATTATTATATGCATGTCAAATTTCATTTATTAGCAGGATAACAAGAAATAGACTTATGATTACATCAACTGCAACATAATTTATCTATTTATATAAGCCTTTACGAAATTCATTATGTTGAAAGTTGGATATTACAACTTACGATTTCATTGTTTCTCATATACATTTCACACAAGTGACCTTTAGATTTTTGGATTACTGGTCCAGAAATTTTAGATTTCTCTAGTGAGTTTAATTTTCCTAGGATTGTGTCATTTTGTTTGGTCAATCATTTATTTAATCATATGCTTTAAAAAATTTATTTCAACATATTCGCTATAGATGATATGAAGCGGTACGTAATGTACAAAGAGTATCATCGACAATTTTTTCTTTCGATTCTATTTCTTGTTCATAACGACATAAATTATTGAATTTTCCACTTTCAATATTTCATGTACTTGAATCTTTTTTGAGGTTTTATAATTAGTTATGTCTATATATTTTAAAAGGGTATAACCTCTTAAATGGGACAATCTTCCTTATTTGCCCCCCTTTTTTTCTTTTGGAGATTTTTGTTTTAAAATTGAATGTTATTACGCTTAAGGCATACCATAAATTTATCAAATATATTATTAATGGATTGTTCCACCTAGGACATCAATTCGAGTTGGAGTATTTAAACCAAGTGTATGAGAAACTATTAATCTTTTTGATCAATAAATACATCTAAATGAATTATCTTTTGAATTTCTAAATTGAATTATCTTTTGCGATGATCTAGATAATATTAATAATAATGATGCATTATGTATATAATTTTAGCTTCTTAATTCCTTCAACTAAAGTTGAGAAAATCATCCAATCAAATTGACAATAAACAAAGTTTATTTTAAAATATCACTCGTTAAACCTAAAAGTATTTTTATAAGGGGCCCAAACAATATATGTATTCTCAACATTTTTTAATATTAATATCAGTACACTGTAGCAAAGCAATTGTACATATATTGCACTATAAAAAAATCATTAGATGGAAATATTAGGTTCTGAGCATGAGCTAACAAAATTGGGAATCATATTTTTCTCAATAGAAATGATTTTGAAATTAGTTGTAAGGTTAATAAACAATATTGTTAAATTATTTAGCGTCGTCTAACAAACTCTTATTAGAATATCGAGACTTAGGCTCACAAATTAACAAGATATACTATCTTGATTGTAATCTGAAAAATTATGCTAATAATTTAAAATTCAAACGAGTAATCTCGTAAACTCCAAATGGCGAATATATAATAACACCATACAATCATTTAGTAGATACATATATTAGATATAAATAATATCCAGATGGTCAGCATGGAGGGTAATAGAGTCTCATATATCCATCTAATTAATTTTCAAGATTATAGAAATTTAGTCACAACATTAACTAGTGAAAGTCAAGCACTATATGTGAATTCATTAGATTGAAAAATCTCTTGGTTTTTCATTAAACGTAATGAATTCTCATTTCAAATCATTATTGATTCAATAATAGTCTAAATGGACATGCCAAACAATAAAATATTAAAAATATTAAACTTTTGATTTAGTACAATGTTTGTCTCAATTGTACAAATATTAGTATACTGTATCAATTAAAACACATCAGAAACTTTGTAGGTTTCTCATTTATTCAATGGAAGAACATATTACTAGCAACAATAAAATTTACATCCATACATCACTAAATATTGACTCTTCTCGAGACTTTATTTAGAATAATAGACCTTTGTATTATATTGGTGTTAACTTTAATCATTCATCCATATCTCCTTCAAGGAGTCATTATGAGCTCGACAGAATGATTAAGATGCGACAGGTACCCCATAATAAGTTAGTGAACTAATGTTCTTTATTACTACCTTTATCTTTAATAAAGGACTAAATAACACAATATAAGTGGATGATCATTAACTCCATCTAAATTTATCAAGAAATCGACTTGGCTTAGTTCTTGTATTTGTACATTTCTGCCTCACATTCATAATGCAACAGTATGATCATTTGAGTCATCTTA
This sequence comes from Fraxinus anomala, assembly GCA_903798345.1. Taxonomy (NCBI): domain Eukaryota; kingdom Viridiplantae; phylum Streptophyta; class Magnoliopsida; order Lamiales; family Oleaceae; genus Fraxinus; species Fraxinus anomala. Next base: position 24,065 of record CAIGRN010119273.1, read on the forward strand.
TCCCATGGAATGGAACAGAAAAATGGCACCTGTATTTAAATCAATTTCTCATTGAAACATGTAAACAGTGTGTAAAACAAATGACAAGCTCTATAACATTTATTCAACACAAATGCCACTGCTCATATTTTTTTGGCTTCGATTTGCATCCAATTGCAGTGAATATGGAGAAAACGACGCTAAAATGTATTCCAAACAATGACACATTCTATACTACTTTCAGTTCTTTGAGCCATGCTGTATGTAATGGACATGGATCCGGTTTGCCTTCAGCAATTGCTTTCTTTGAAAGTGAATAGAACCACCCATTTCTCCACTTGAACTGCAAACATCATGCGTACTAATTATTTCAAACAAATCAAATTCAAACTAATATCGAGTTCATAGAAATCTGCATTCTTTACCTCTTTAACTGCAGTCGGGAAGTGAGCAACAGCCCTTGAGTAAGCACACAACCTATCCTCCATTGCTCCATCAAAAACTATACCTTTCTCTGCAGCTGCTGCAGCTTCCAGTTCAGTAATAAGAGAAGATACCTGTAACCAAACAGGTTTAGAGCAATAGGTTAGCATTGATCACTACCTAAAGAACTAAGGCAAAAACAAGTTTTTTCACATTGAATTAGTAGTAATAACAATATAGCTGAAACTAATCTCATGCTCTGCATTTCATAATATTGTAAGTTGCGAAGGTATATAGATACCTCCAAGCGGTAATCCTTCTCAACGACACCTACAGTTGCTCCAGGATGACGGCTCCCCACGAGCATGAAAGCACATATCCATATAAGCTTCTCCAACATTTGCTTCTGAAATTCACCCTTTTCAAGTACCTGAATTTTCAAAACAATTATCTTGATTAATAGAAAACAACAATTCCAAGAAACTCTGACAAACCTATTGGAGAACTTCGGTAGATATTGAGAGCTAAAGCAAAATTAAGACGCTATGAAAGTGGAGTTTTGAAGAATATACTTTGCAAGACAGGCCTCCCGCATGTAATCTTGCGGCAACTGCTGATGCCCACTTCCCGTATGCAGCTGTCAAACCCTCGGGATTGGTGTCGGTTTTACCATCAATTGGGGGTTCACCGAGCTTTGATATCGCAAAATAAGCTAAAACTTGATCTGCATCACCAAGGCCTTTACTGTAAAACCACGGCTCCAGCATTCCATTCTGGAAAAACACCAAATCTGCTAGATTGTTCAATTCACCCTGAAGTCTAATCAGTCATGAACCCATTTACCAAATGGAAATTCAAATTCAAAGAGTAAATAAAAAGGTGAGTACTCATTTTTGATAAAATTGAGCCAAAATGAAGTTTGCTTAGATTCAGTGTTCTATCATAACTATGATTACTGAAGTGACATTATTAGGATGCCATGAGTAAGACATGAACTCAGGAAAAAAGGACATAACAATTTTTGAATATATAACAAACCAATAAGAAATATATAGGTAGATGTAAGCATATAACAAAAAGTAGAGACATGCGAATCTGCAAATCTTTCTCTCATTACTTCTTTTGTAATACCCTTTTCCTTCATATAATGGGAGCAACAGTTAAGTATTCCAATATTCTTTGATTTAATTATAGAAATTGAATCATGTGCGCTTGGAAGATCAATTATGTAGTCAGGAACTTTTGATTTAAATTCTGTCTTTGGCAAATAGGCAACAAGACATTCTTTCTCTCGCTCATCATACTATTACTTAACTCATTCTTATCATTAAGAGTATAACTTTCATTCCCTTATTTTAAGAACTTCTGACAGTATCATGGATTCAAACAAGTGTTGTTTGCAAGTGATGAATGTATTTTATTCATACTTTAGACATCATCTAAACTTGATATTTAACTAATTTCTACGAGTTTTAGATTTTTTTAACGTGTGTTTTGATGTTGTGATATAAGTTGATTAAATTGAAAAAAATAAGCAAAAATTGAGAAAATTGGAGAAGAGTGCTAAATTGAAAGAGATCCAAAATTCAGGAACTAAAGTGCAAATACTCAAAAGTTGTGTCGGACCTCATAATGAAGATTCAAGAGTGCTAGGAGTCAATTGGATGAATAAAGAAGTCAAAGAGATGAAATATAAGCAGAGTATGATCACACATCAATTTTCAACCGAAAAAGTTATATGATCACACATCAATTTTCAACCGAAAAAGTTATGCTTAGGATTTTCAGTCTCATATTGAGACTCATATTTGACATAGCAAACGTTCGAATTAAAAAATGATATCTGAAGCAAAGTTGTAGCCCTTTGAGTTATCTTTTCAACGCATCTTGAATTGCCTCAATCGGAAAGATGCGCAATACTGAATTTCCATCCGAAACCAGGCGTCGCAGTGCCACCGTTGCTGAATTTCAACAACAATTGGACGCTGCTGGGCAAGAAAAGTGGTTTTGATTTTTTTTTTTTACTCTTTTCTTGACCCAACACGACTCCAATCCTTCCAAAATTTCAAAAAACTATAAATACAACCTTTAAGACCTAATTTTTAGGGGAGAACAGTTCAAGAGGCAAGTGAGAATTCAACACAATTCTTCAAGAAGGTAAGGAGGAAAAATATCAAGAGATTCAAGAACAAGACAAAGAAGAACAAGAGAAGAAATTGAAGTTCTACGTCCTAATTTTTCTATTCTCTTCCCTATGTCTTTTTATATGAATTTTAGTATTTTCATAAATTACATTATGAGCTAAACTCATTATCTAAAGTTTGATTGTAACCAAGAACTAGAGAATATGGATTGATTAATTTTAGTTATTTCTATTAGATTTTCCGCATGTGTTTATTTGTGTTATGATTTTAATGTTTTTAATTAATTGACCACTAATTGAATGATTTGATGCTGGTCGATTCCAACACTTGAGAGAGGGAAGTTTTGGCGTGATCATAAGAATAACACAATATAGGAAATTATAGGTTTCGAGAGAAAGTATAATTCCCTTGAAGCATGTTTCATTTAAGAACCACGAACTTGATAAATTCTATATTTTAAGTCGGAATAGGGATATTGAAATTGAAATATAGGAANACCACGAACTTGATAAATTCTATATTTTAAGTCGGAATAGGGATATTGAAATTGAAATATAGGAATAGTTTTTACTCGGCACTTGAGAGAGGAAGTAAAATTACGCTAGTGTTCTTAATTATAAACTTTGGAAAATTTGATTAAAAATAATTATATAATTGAAAATCATATTTGATAGTTAGGTGAAATCATAATTCTAGACTTTCTAACTTTATTATTCTTCTAACTTGCATTTATTTGTTGAATTCGTCACCATATTAGTTTAAAAACATTGATTATAACATTCATTCATCTAGATAAAATAAACTATATAATTATAGTACTTAGTAAAAATTTAAATTACAATCCCCGTGGGTTCAACTTTCTAACTCTATTATTATATTACAAAACTTGATATTGTACACTGCGGTATAAATAACGTTATAGAAAACACTTTACAGCAGGTTAGACACAAAACGTGTCAATCATTTTACGGTACACCATTTTTACTGGTTATGTATTTCTTCTGCTTTGTCGACCAAGTCTTTGATTGAGTGGGCAATGGAGGAAAAGGGTATAAAGAATATTCAACTTCGTGTAACCCATTCAACTCTTCTTCACTTATGATTCCATGTAAATTAGTCATCCCCATCTGGTTTCACTTCGCAACTCATTGTTCCTCTCCTTTCTGAGGTTTTGTGATCATTACAGAAAAATGAAACATAAAATATTGTAGAACTAAGAGCCTATGACAGTATCTAATTCTGTCCTACATGATATCAATCCATCACGTGTGAAAGAAACATGATGCACTCATGTTGGACGCAAAATTTAAGATTCTTTAACTTCAAAGCAACCTCAGAGGGGATTATTGGTTTCAGGAATTAGAAAGGCAACTGGACAATTCCAATCTGATAGGAGCCAAAAAATTGTACAGAAAATAACTGCTGTTGTATTAACATTGTATATTGAAGTACTGAAAAGATAAACAATGACTGAATCACAAAGAAATTAACTGAAAGACATTTGGTTGCTGAACTTTATAGGTTCAACTTCTCTCCCATTTCTTACTATATTTTCTTGATGTATTGTTCGATTCCTTGCCCCTTGCTACAAATGTAAAAACAATGTATGTAAATACATGTAATTAAATGACTGTGAATTAAATGTGGTCTTCTATTTCCTAAGGTGGATTCGTTCCCTTCTTGTGCTAGTGATACACAAGTAGGATAGGGGGTTTATCACAAGGGGTGTATCACAAACACCTATTAGCCTATATTTTCACTTCAACCATCATCCCCTCCCATATTCCCTCAACTTTTTCCAGGTATCATGTTCTCACCAACTTTTGGACATCTTAATGTACTTGTGCGTGAGCAAGACTTGGAGCTACAAAATGAGGATATGAATTATTTTCAATTTTCATTTTCTTTGCAACGGCCAAGTTGAATAGCACAAGGTGCAAACTTGACTCAAACACTAATAAATAAATAAAAGAACAGGCCTTAAATTTCATCTTAGCACCCAGAAAACTTATTCGATTTCACATCATATTCAACATCTAATACCCCAAAGTTAATGGTAGAATCCAATTTAAACAACATCATACTTTGACACGAAAATAGTACTCGAGGCAAATACTTAGAACACACGTGTAAACAGCTACAACACACACAAGAAATGAATAATTTTGTTGGCTTAGAAACCCTGTTAGTCCCGGAACTTCAAGGGAAATTTTATAATGGTCAGTGAATTTCATTTGCTCCGAATTAAACACTTGAGTATACATTTTGTTTCAGTTATACCACTCTTTTAACCTGCATCTAATCTACAGCAGAAAATTCAACTGTGCACAGCACTTTAAGAAAAATCTAAAATCCCATATTAAAATGCATACAATAGATTAGCACTTCAAATAGACTGTCCAATTACTGTAAAAAGCATATCTTACCGCTCCAACGGGACTTAGGAGTGGACTCAAGAACAGCATCCAAATCATCATTTCTTGTACAAACCAAGATCGGCCCAGGAAAATCGAGTGGCACTGATTCTCCTCTCTTTATCAAAACATCATCACCATTGCCCATGTTCTGTAAAGCCCTACCCACGCGCCCACCACCGACAATTATAGCCGGTGCCACCACCTTTGCGGCGGTTGTAGTAGTATTAGTAGCCATGGTTGATGAATTTAATAAAGAAGCTTTGATTTTGGTTTTAAAGTTGATTCTTGAAGTGGGTTTTGTACAGTGGTGCAAGAGGGAAGAGCTAGAGAGAGAAAAAGTGTTGGCCATGGCTTCCTCTTCTGCTTTGAGGGCTCATTTTTTGGATTTTCCTGGGATTTTCAAAGGATTCGAGTCGAGAAGAGAACCACTCGTTTTGAAGTAACCATTATCAGAAGATTTTGGGAATTGTGGCAAATGGCCTTTCCTCAAAGAATTTTTAACCTTTTCTTTTTTCACTCTTCATTTTTGAAGGAATTTTTTTATAGAATTTTTGTTTCTTGAAAGATTAAGGGTTGAATTAGAAGTCGAGTTCCACCATTTAATGGGATAACTCGACCTTAAATCGAGACAAATCAATTTCACATAAAAGATCACGTCGACTCTTGATAGAGTCAAATTGACCACAGAAATCATGGTAAAATGTATCGTAAAATAAAATCGTACTAAATGAATGCTCGATAAATTAATAATCTAGTTTAAATAATAAAATTTCTCGACTCAGTCTAGAGTAATAAATCAATAGCATCCCTTTGAATAAAATTTATAAATTGTTTATTATTCAGTCAAAGTCAAATATTCATTTTAGTCAAACATTCATAAGTATTATTTATTATTTTCGACTACTTTATATTTATGAGCCATTTATAAATTTGTTAAATAGAAACTAATGTATAAGATAATACTTGGGAGCCCAACAAAAATAGAAAACAATAATTGGTTAAATACATAAAAAAAATTATAGTACATATTAATGGATTTTTTATTTGGCAACTTCAAAATTTTCAATTCAAACTTTAATGAAAATATGAATCTAAAGCTAGTTATTTTTTCTTAAACTAAAATCGACCTCGTCCACGTTTGATATATTTTTGTAAAAAATAATTATTTAATATTACGATGGTTGAAAGGCTTTTTTTCCGAGAAACAGTTGGTAAAACATAAAATTCATCTAAGTCATGATTATCCTTAATCGAGGTATATAGTACCACTTAAATTAATTTTTCGTTAATTGGCTATTCCATCATTGTATCTGGATTAGGATAATTCAAGAGGAGCTTGACATTCATTACATTTTTGTATTTGTTGACTAGAAAATCTTTTCATGTAATTTATCCATAAAGTAATAATTATTCATTCACCAATTAATTAATAACCTCTTTATTATTCATGGTTCACATTGTGAAAACTGTCTTCTCTTCATCTTCTCCCGCACGGTACATCTTGCAAAGGTTGAAATTTTCCGTCGCGGAGGTGAAAAAAGACACAGTGAAAGCAGGTAATTGAATTTTTCCTTCTTTGTTATTTCTGTGTCATTTACATTTAAGAAAACGGGTGTTTAAAGAGGGAAATTTAACATGATATTATTATATTATTATTGCCAATATGGAACCCAGCAAGCAAAAAATGACTGCTGTTCTGTATTGTTTCTCTTAATTTCAATAATTTGGACTTTTGTCTGGAGTTGTTGGAATTGGAAAAGACTGTTTCTTCCCCTTTTCATTCTTAGTTGTTTCGCAAATACCCAATTCCGCGCACCATTCACTTCATTTAAGTGACGGCCTAACAATTTTGAAATTGCTGATATATTAAAATTTTAATAGAGCGTTTAGCATGTTTAGTATACTGAATAAGATAAAGCTAGACGAACATTTTAGAAAACCATTTATCGACTCATAATCCATTCCAATCTATCATTACGACGACCTTGAGCGCTTGAAACCAAGAACTTCTGGACACTAACACTACCAGGTATCATAAACTTGTACAATCAGGACCAAAACCTGCTTTTAAGGAAACCAACTTTCAGTAAACTTACCTACCTAACCAAAATAGTTGGTAATCAGAAATTTAATTAAGGCCATGCAAGGACATTTGAGACAAACCTAAATATTGCGTGTAGAAACAATTTTAGTCGACCGAAATATAATATATAGAAAATACGAGTCAAATACAAATTCTTACACTGCAAAATCAAGTACCACATATAGCGATAGAGAGGTCTAGATTAACGTTATGATTTTGCGACGAAGAAGCCAGAGAGCTGATTAATGTTAGACCCAGCTGGTGTAGGTCGACGATATTGCCTCACTGACAATTTCACTCGTGGAACAACCACTTCCCGGTAATGAGAGGGACAATGACAATTCACAACCCTCAATTTCCTCGTGGCAGAAGCGCTCAAGTTTCCTTTGCTCAAATGATTCACATTTTTCCTTCTCTTGGTTCGGAACCACCTATCGAACAACAAGAGGTTAGTTTCGCTCGAGAAGCATATTATCTTGCATATTTTCGAGTCTTAAAATTGTCTAATTCTATTTCAAGCGGAATACTAAAAGAACGAGAATTAATTTATCAAACTTACCATTCAACACACCATTCTATTGCATTAAATGTCTCATTATGAATTCTGAAAATTCCCCCAAGAAGAAAACAAACCCCCACAGTTCAACATGTGAGATATTCATATGTACTACTTACTTACTGCACATAACCTAGGTGTCTTCCATTTAACCATTGGATCATTCATATACTATTAAACGTGCCACACGCAATTATCCAAGGGCAGCAGAGTGATGCACACGTGCCAAACAAGAAAAAGGATTTTTTTTTTTCATTATTAAAAACTCATAGACACAATTATAATGGACCCAAAATTGCATTGTTCACAAGTCAAACCATGAAAACTTTCAAGCAAGAATTGTTAGTCAAAAGACTATTTAACACTTGGGAAAAGATTAGGTACAAAGATTAATTACACATTAAATTCTATAGTCAAACAAAAGAACTGTAATCCTACATTTTGTCACAGTCCAGCTGCAAGCAAGGGGAGAATTATTGAGAATTTAGGGCAGAAGATTTCAAACTCCTAGCCACACTTTTCAATCATTTCTCACCAACTTGAACAACTTTTTGGGCTAAGCATGTGTTGGTTTATTATATATTTTAAAGTATAAGAAAATACGGCTTCCTGTCCCAAGAAGAAACACATTCTGTGTTTCCATCTTGGGTCATTCCATTGTACAAAAGTTAGCAGTAGACTCATTAATTACGAGAGCGAAAATAAGATTTTTGCATGAGAGAGAGAGAGAGAGTTACACTCAATCCACAACTAAAAAAGCTGTGCAAAAGAAATAGGTTTTCAGAGAGAATGGAAGACGTAAAACAGAAAAAAGTGGAGCTACTGTACCTTGAAAAACTCAGATTCTACTAGTGAACCTGCAATGGAATAAGGTTTGAGGGTGGTGTGTAAGAAATCTTGCTGTAGCATAGAGAATGGAGTAATAGTGCACATTTGAGGTGTTTCTTGAATCTGCCATTTGAATTTACTCTCTTCATTGTCACTTTTCTCAGCCCTAGTCTGCATGTAATCATCATCACAGTACGGATTGGCGACTGACTCACGTATTCCTTGCTTCTCCGAGAAAGAATTAAACTTCTCGATTCGAGCTCTGATCACAATATGTGAAAGCAAAAAGAATATCATGACTATTCATGCATAAATAAAAGATAAAAGCACAACATGCAAATCCTTTTTGTTTCTTGCTACAACCCTTTTTGAGATGTGAGCCTAATGTTGAGGCTGTAAAAACTTAAGGCTTACTTTTTTACAGGTAGAGGAGAGTAAATGAACTGTCGTGAATCTGATCTTTCAATTGGAATTTCTTGTTCAACACACCCTTCTTGATGATCTTCTTCAAGTAACTTTTTCTTTTGCTGTGTACTGCTGCTTCTATCTACATTTGAAGAAAATACATTTAGACTAATTCGAGAGATTTGGAAAGTAGTAAAATGGCAGTGTTTTTCATTAAAAATGCCAATATTAGAAGATTTTAAAGAAACGTGGGTTCATTCTCATGCTTTTTGGAAGCAACTTCATGGGGAAATAAGTAATAAATGAAGGGCGATATCCACTCATTTCTAAAAGATACTGGGTCATCAACATTAACAAGGGACATCGATGTGAACTAATAGAGGAAATAATCATCATCAGTTCCCAAACTGCTGCATAAATTCTATAACCAACATAGGATTCCCTTGAAAAATCCGATATGGTGGCTTGTTTGAGATTTGCTCGTTTTGAGTGTCTTTAATACCATATTAAGACATGTGATTTATCCCTTAACAAACTCTATAAAAATTGAATTGTTCAGTATAGGAGAGATTAGAGAAGAGACATTGAATATGTACCTTGTTTGCTCATATCAGACTTCATGCCTCTGTACATCTGTTCAGCGACAAAGAGAGAAAAGCCCAGAAATTTAAAAAAAAAAAAAATCCCAAAAAGGTGAAAAGAAAATGAAGTGTAAGTGGAAGATAAACCAACCTGAAGATGACTTTTGACATGAGAAATGGTGAGTCCTCTAACATCCATCAACTGAAGAACAAGCTTTGGAGTTGCCTCTGTACATCACAAGAAACGAGAATCATGTCAAAGACCAAATAATAACTTTTTAACATTAGAATGTGAGTCCTTTCACGTGCAGACATACGCACATGTAGTTACAAGAAAAAGGAACACCATGATCAAGAACAATCAGTTAAAAAAGAAACCAAAGACCTGAACAACAAAACAAAACTTGACAAGATTCCCCTGCTAGAATGCAAACAAAGCCAAAAAAAACTTACTGTCCTGGCCTCCAAGCCTCTCTATGGCATGAACAAAACAGTGATGAAGATCAGGAGTCCATCTTAATCTAGGCACCTTCGATCTTATGTATTGCCTCACCCCACTGTTTCTTCCACAACTACCCATTCTTCAATCTTCCTCACAGAAACAAAGAAAAATAAACTAAAATCCCAAAGGGTCCTCTCCAAATAAAGGACTTTCACCACAGAAAGGGTAGAAGAAAGAGTCTTTCTACATAGAGCGCTTCAACGAGAACAAGAACCCTCTTATATTCAGCTTTCAAAAGAATTCCCTTTTCAGGCAAAACCCGTTAAATAATGATGAGGTTTATAGCTCCGGTATATATACGGCTATGAAGACCCAAAAAATTAAAGGGGGAGAGAGAGAGATAGATGAAGAGGAGGGTGTCTGCAAATTCCTCAAGAAGGATACTGATGATATAGCTAAGGGTACGACTGTGTTTCTTATTTGTAATGCTGCAAAAGAAAAAATTCAGGTCACGAGCTTCTAATCTTCACCTGCAAACCCGAATGATTACCATTACAAATACCAACTGCAACGCCGAGCCATTCCTGCAGCTGCTTTGACTCTTTTTCCCTTTCTCTCTCTAGAATCTTGTGAATACGCTAACGTCGTCATGATCATAAAATGCCCAGGAATATGTACATTTCATTTAAAAATATATATTTGCAACAGTACTCTCATCAAAACGTTCGTCTAATTTCATACAATAAAATATTTTCATTTGTACACGTTTGTTTAATTTGATAAGTTATTTCTTTTCTTATTTATAAGTTAGAAAAGTTGGTCAATTAACTTATAGGTATTATATTATATACTTGTTAATTGCTATATTCATATATCATTTTTTTTTATAACTAGACTACATTTTAATTATATGAAAAGTTGATAATATTTATATATTATTACATTTATGTCTTAAATTTTTTCATCACATTTATTATTTTTAAATTAACATAAATAGTTCTTGATTATATTTTTTTCCAAAATTTTCTTTAAGATAGAGTAAAATTTGTCCATCGTATTTTTAACTAAGCAAAACAAATAATAATACAAAAATGCGATTAAATATTTGACCATCAATTTAAAGCAAGTTAATAATATTTTTGAACAAAAATCATGATTAAGGAGAAGATTTTCTTATTAATGAAATGTTAAAAATAAGATTGTGATAAAGAAACAAGTAAGGATATAAATTTAATAATGAATAAAAGTTCCTTCGATGTAATTAATATATGGTGTGACTAAAAAAAATGTTGTGTGAATATAACCCCTTTTGTTAATTGCTTCATATTTTAATTATAATGAAAGTACTCAATTTTTTCACTAATATCTTCATATTTTTGGTCACAAATATTGTCTGTGATAATGATTTTTATCCAAATATTAAGTCAACTAAGTGCTAGTTTTATACTATCCCCATGGACTCTTTGAGTGAAGCCAAGAATGTATTTATAACGTGGCGTAGTTAAAAAAATTGTAGCGTGAATATATTTATTCGTGACTTATTTATTTTAAATTTTAACAAATAAAATGACTCAAATATCTCGAACCATATCGTCATGAATCATATTATAAATCTTGTTTGACCTTTTTCTTTAAATTTTCCTCTATTATCATTTATTATTGTTTGGGTAGGCCGATAAGTATGATCAATCAATTCTAACCACGAGGTAAAAATGTGTAATATTCCACATCGACAACTTACAACTTAAGCCCTTGATCTTATTAGTATAATAAGATCAAGATGGGTCAAGACTCATACTTTGCTCTCTTCCAACTGAACCTTGATAAGCATTTCTAGCCATGTCGTAAAAAGCTTGGGAATTGGAGGGAGGGGGAATAGAGACTGCCTTGTGTCAAGGGCTTGAGGTCTCATTAGGTGTTCTAATAGTGTATTACAAGAGATCACTTAGCTCAACCTCTTGTATACTACAATGTAGTTTGTTATTTACGACATGCATAGTAAAACATTTGTTTACAACGTATAGCGTGCCATCAATCTTGTTTGAAGAAATTTAATTGGCTAATGAGTTCGATCATGGCAATTACTATTTTCTTTTGATTGGTGGATAGTGAAGTTCTAACGTTAGATATGCCACTTGTTTGTTTGGAGTAGTTGTTGGGAAGGTATTGATGTCATCATGGAACAACCTTTTAGTTCGCCGATGATTATGTTTTCGGAAACGACTTCTTGGCCGACCTGACCGTGTTAAGCCAAACTCCTTCAAAGTTTTGGAAGTCTTGTACCTTTAATCATTTTAAAAAAGTAGATATGTGGTCTTGCGTCGAGGTCGAACCCCAACAACTGCAATTTCATTATGGTATAGTTTTTGGATGAAAGCATTAGATATGAAAGTGCACTGAAGATATATATTTGTCAAACACAAAGTCGAAGACCAATTTGTGATTTCTTGTTTGAAAAATTAATTATAATTTCATTATATTTTGAAGTGAATTTTTCAAAGAATAATTCCCTGTGTACTAGGAATAATTCTTAGGCACCATATAGGTGCATGATGCATTATTTTGTTTGTTTTGATGGAAATCAATAAAAAATTAACAAGTGTGAACTGCCTGTAAAAATTCTGTCAAACTTATCCTTACGCGACATCACTCTTTTCCAAACCAGCATTCAACTCGCAAATCAATAATAATTTCATCCCAAAACCAAAGAGCGAAGGGAGCATAATTGAGGGGGCCATGGTTGATTGAGATGATATGTAAGAGGGAAAGGGAGCAAAAAGCATAAGTGCGTTTAGGGATTTGGGATTTGAGGGAGCAAGAGACAAACAAGGCATTAAATAGGACGGCAGAGAAGGAGAATGATGGGAAAATTCCTGCATGCAGATGCAGTAGGGAATGATGCCTCTTTCTCCACGACCCAACCCACTCTTTGTTTTTCCCTTCAATAACTCCAAACCAAGTATTTATTATCGTTCACCACTTCACATCCCCCTCCCTGCAACTACTGGTCTGCCCTCAGACAAAAAGAATTATTGTGATGGCCTCATTTTTTTCAAATATCACACTCACCACCATTCATCTCTCTCACCAATCAAGTTACATGCACGTCAAATTTGACATTGTATGAACGGGTAAATTATTATACATTAATTTTAACAATACTTTTTTCAATCAATGATCAAATTTTCTACTCACAGAAGATGTCAAATTTGATGTTGACAAAGAAGGTACAAAAAGCATAATTCATCGTAAATAAAAGTCAAATCGCACTAAACTTGAATTTACTTTTAGGCGATTTCCTCGAGATTATTGAGCCCCAATTTTTTTTTGACAAAAATGCATTTTGAAAGAGTGATTTGATATAGAATGTGTGGTTAAAAAATAAGAAAAAGTTTTGAATGTGTGTGTAATATTATTTTATTGAAGAATATGTAATTGAAAAATAAGAGAAATAAAATGTAGTTTGAAAATAATTGAGACCAAATAAGAGCTATGAGTGAATACTTTTACATGAAATCTATTAAACTAGTTGATTCGATTTAGATCTAATTTGGTTCAATTTTAAAAAGAGCTTTTTGAAAAAAAAATTAATTTCGAAATAGTGATATTTTTTAAAGAATGTGTAGTTAAAAAGAAAAAAAAATCGAATTTACATGTAGAATATTTTAGTCTCTATTCGACAACAATTATTTTCAAACTTTTTTCTATATACTTATTTTTAACCACATATTCACACAATATATATTCTGTACGTAAATTTAAAAAAAACCTTTACTTTTTAACAATAAATTCTCTTAAAAATCATCCTTAGAATATTATTTTTTGAAAATAATGCACACAAAACAGAGATTTAATTGATTTTTAATTATTACATAAAATGCATGGGAAAAAAACGAACTTCTTATCAGCAATAAAATGGAAACAAACTAGAAAACTGATAAAAGAAATTAGTCATTTAACAAAAAAGTATTAATTATGATGATCTAAAGAAAGAAAGAAAGAATATAGCTAAAACACAATAAACGATTCAATTTCAGAAAAAGAACAAAATCTATCATGTCAAAAGTTTGACCTTGTCACGTCAAGAAAGACTAGGGTTTGCAATAGGTATACTTTTGCCGTGTACGTATCGATCCTCGACCTGCGTGTAGGGAATTTAATGAAGAATAATTATAGACTTTAGATTTTTTGCTGAAAAAAATCCATATGGGTTCTCACTCAATGATGAAGGTCTAAAACCAATCCGAGCAAACTACCTCTGAAAAAGTAGGTAAATTTTGATTTTTTAAAGAAAAATCGTACAGAGAAATGGTGAACAAAAGTAATGAAGTTCATACAAGTAATTGAAAAGAAATTACTCGAAAAAAAATTTGACAAACAAAGCCTAAAAGAGGAGCAAAGAAATAATGCCATTGCAAAAATGAAACAAACAAGAGGTTAATCAACATGGGGGAAGATAAAAAATTTGAACATTAAGCCGATTTAGCTAAAAATCAAAATTTATAGTAGATTTTGATAAGAGTTGATAAGATATAAAATTGAAAAATTAATAAAAGTTACGAATACCATAAAATGTGTGATTAAAAATAAGTGCGAAGAGCATTCATTATTTTAGGAATCGAACTCATTCGATATTTATACATTCAGTTTAAATGGTTCTTAAAACATTCACTCTTTTCTCACCGTAAACTTTGGAGATAATGTGAGTCGTGGGAAAACATAGATATGTTTGCCACTGTTGTCATATGATTCATTTAATTGAATACCATCACTAATGATAGATAACATTATTCTGGAAATAACGAAAAATAGTGGAACTTCCATGTTTGTAAAATGTGTTATCGTTGCTATTCATTTACTTGACAAAAGTTCAATGGGCATGTTGGTGTTGTGTTTGAGTGTTTGAATTGTGGACAAAAGTTTCTTACTATTCATGAATTTGATGTTTAGAATTAAAAACAGGGTTTTTGGTAACATGAATCGTACGTGAAACTCAAACCTGTCAAGAAAGAGAAAAGCTGGGAGAAAATTCCCCACCGAATTCTTATTTAAAGTAAGATAGTAATGAAAATTAAATCAAAATAATGAGAAAAATTAAAAGCGTAATCTTCAGGATCAATTCACACTAATTGAATTTTGAATTTATTTAATAAAGAAATATATATAAAAAAAAAAGTTGCCAAAAAAGGAAAAAACGTGTTTTCGTTGGGTATTTTCTCTCAAAATTTGACCAAACTTCTTTGCAAAATTATTTTTGTCCACGTTGATCACAATTTTCTATGAAATCTTCTTCTTTGTGCACCACATCAGGGGTTGCCTTGGGTTTTGATCATTCCCAATCCCATTGAAATTTAAGTAACACTTTGAACTCATAAATTTGAAGAGTTATATATGGTATCAGAACGCCAAACATGACCTTTTATGGTATGTGAATTAGGGTCCGTTTGATTGTAAGGATGAAATTTGGGTGGAAAGAAAATGAATTCAAGGGAATTAAATTACCTAGAATTCATTTACTGGGAATTATCAATTAATTGTGTTTGATTTGTATAATTTTTCACTTGAAAATTTGAATCTTTTGATGTTCGTTTGGCTTTTTTTCCATAGAAATTGTTTATTAAAATGATTTTTTTTTTTT
>CAIGRN010119278.1:0-20777 GCA_903798345.1 Fraxinus anomala
GTTTTGGAAATTTTGGCCAATTTATAACTGAAAACACTCAAAACAACAAATTTGTCGTTTTCAGTTTTCTTTGTAAAATTTCAACTCGTTTTCAAAAACGCGTTTTCGAAAATAGGAAAGAGAACACGTTTTCACTGTTTTGAAAAATCGAAAACAGAAAACGACCCAAAACGGCCAAAGAGAACGGCCCCTAAAATGTTGCTTTTAGAGTCAAAACAAAGATATTTAGTTACGGTTTGGGAAAGATTTTTTGAAATAATTTTCTTCTCAAAATTATTTTCAACTATACGTATGAAATCCATAATTCAAAAGTGAAAAATTAGTGCGTAATAGGGAATTTTTTTATTATTATTTTTAAATCATTTTTAACTTGAAAAACCTCTCCCAAACAAACCTCAAGTATTTTGATAAAAACTTGTACCCCTAGAAAAACATTCTCAAGGCAATCACAATTCACGACATATGTTTATACATGGAAAACCTACTCATAAAATTGCAAGGGAAATGGGATATGGCTCCAATGTAATGAAGGTGTACTGCACTATTTTTCCAGCACAAACATTCACAATTCTTATGGGAAAACCATTTTCCCATCTCCTCTGTAAAAAAAAATACCCTTCGAAAAAGAAAAATAATGCAATATCAACATAACAGTTCTGTCAAGTTCTTGTTCATCTACTTGAGTAGTCTCAAATTTTCAAAGTAAATTCCAGTATAAATAATCATTGAGTTTCGAAGGAGATTCATTTATCAACAAACTTGTTGAAGCGACAAGGCACGTGTGAAATTTACATATTAAAGTGTACAAAATCAGCAGATTTACCTCTACATTTGAGCTGATTGTGCAAGCTTCAAGTCACAGCCTGACAAAGTTCCAGATTGATCAAAATCAAGGTTTTCAAACTCATCCATAAAAAGCAAAATATCTTCTTGATTAATTTTTCCCATCTCTTTTAGCTTATATAAGACAAATTCAGCAGCCCTGTTAGCAAAGTAAAATAAGAAAAGAATTTCTTAGGGTAAAACTATTCGACTGCAAGCATAAAAACCAGAATGTAAAGTAAGTATAGGAGAGAAAAGGGAGCTGTAAATCACTGACCCTACAATCCCATCCCCTTCGAGATCAGCTGCCTCTAAATCCACATTTGTCGTTCTCCTGGTAAGAACCCACTTAACCAAATCCTTCTGCCTGCTTTCTGTGTTAAGTTCAGCAATATAACAAAAGAACTGAGCCAAACAGAGAGTACTCGTCAAAATCCAAAATATGGCAAAAACACGTCCTGCCTTGGTCGAGAAGCTCTTATCTCCATATCCTAAGGTTGTGATGGTAGAGCAGACGCAGTAAAAGGCATCAACAACATCCAATTTCTCAACTTTAGAAAGGAAGACTGTCCCAACTATAATGAGCACTATAAGAAGAGCCATCATTGTAAAACATTTGTACCGTACTTTGTTAGTTTCAATCTCCTTAAGAATTTCAGCTGGACCAAGTTTCTCGTGCATATGCAGAGCCTTGATAAGAAGAATTTCCTGCTTCTCTGCTATGTAGTCTGCGCCTTTGCTAAGCATTAGACCAACTACAGCCATCCCTGAGAACACAAAAGTGCAGGCTAGCAGTTTTGAGGCAACACTGTTGGGCACAAGGTCTCCATATCCAACAGTAGTCATTGTGACAATGCAAAAGTAAGCAGCATCAAGGATTACATTTACTTTCTCTCCTTTGATCTGCTTCATAACAAAGGAAAAGCAAATAGTACCAACAACCAAGTAGAATGTTAAGAAAATGGCTACTCTTTTGAAACTGGGATGTAGCTTGTCCAAAAAGAATTCAGAACGAGGAAGCGTCGTAGCCTCATTTTTGCCATCCAGTTCACGAGGAACTAATTCAGCCAATGGAGCACTTCTACACCGGCGAATTTTTTTTCTCTTTGAAACAGCTTTTTGATTTCTTTGAGATGTAGGACTTAGCAGTCCTGTTAATAAGGAATTTTCACCAAGATTTGCCATTCCAACAGGTGGGAAATTGCGTGAGAAATTTCTGTATAGCAAGAGAAGCTCATATGAGTCTAATTCCAAATATAGATCAAGCTCATAACATCAAACGTGATTGTCTATATGAGTTTCCGGATGTTTTAAAGTTTCCGAATATGAAAAATAAGACTTTCAGTTTTAACGAATTAATTAGAGTATAATACAGTAGAATCACGGGGTCATCGACTTCTAAAATTAACAGAGAATAAATTGCATTGATCCAAATCTCATTTGTTTTGCTCCACTGAGTCCCTTGTAGTAAATTGTAAAATTCAAACTTAATATTTTCAAACCTATTGAATTCTAACTTATTTCTGGTCATGATCTTCGTTCGAACAGAAGGAATCTGTCCATGAACATCACTAAAAATTTATATACAGGGTCATGAAGCGAGAGAGGAGGAAACAGATAGGCTGTCCAAAAATTGCTGAAGAAAATACTCTGATCTATTACAATTGCACTTAATTTCAGCAACTTAAAGTTAACATGATTCGCAACTTACGTTCTGAATTATTATAACATATGAACAGAAAAGATCAACGTTATAACTGGACAAGTGAACAAATCAAAATTCAGAAGTTCACTAATAAATCAGACAGAAACGGTGAAGTAAAACTAAAACAAAAGGACAAAAATTTAGAGTGAGTTCCTCTTAATTACTGCCAGTGCAGGTGCAGCTCAGTAATACTACTATTAAAGATGAAAAGAAGATCTTGCACGAGTAAGAAAATAAAAAGTGAGGGTAAAATTACCAGAAATTTGACTTGCACAACAGCAAAATATGCTGGATTAATCCTCTTCAGGAGTGCATCTCGTTTGAAAACTTATTGCAAATGGCCAGAAGGTGTTTGATATTTTGCTTTCGGATCAACTTCATGCACAGAAGCAAATGCACCAAGAAATTCCACATAACACGTACACCACGTGGACCTGCAATTTTTTTTTTTTAAAATACACGATGGGGCCCACCCCATTCCGTTGAAATGTTCCTATACAAATGGAATTACTCAAATATAAAATAGTATTTATGCACAAATGGTCAATTGCAAATTAATGCAAAATTACAGGAGAGAGACGATAAACGGGCGTCGTTGATCAGACATGGGAGGGGTCATTTTCAACCGTTGTTAAATTAGGAAAATAAAATTCATATTTGATCAATTTAGTCAACGGATTATCGAATTCGAATCTTGATATGATTATCAGACTAAGATCCTAAATTCATTTCCTATTAATTTCATTGAATTCAGATCAAAATTTAGTCTATTTACAACTCAATGACATCTATATGGATGACAGCAATATATCGAGGCTTAAGACGCATTAGCTCGACTCGTGTCTACAAATTAGGCTCGATTTGACTTTTTAGTTCGTGGACTGAGTTGAACCGTCCACAAACTGCTCATGTTCTTAAAACACATTAATAAAATAAGTTCAAAAAGTCACCTATGGACCGATGTAGAAGTTGAGTCCCGTGAGTAGTTTGTCTTGTTTGTCATTTTGAACCTCTACTAAAAATTCAAAGGAAAGATTTCCTATCTAGCATCGAAAAGTACAATATAATAGAAAACATAATGTTCATGTGGTCTCATCTCGATTTTAATAATCCTATGCAGTGAAGAATATCTTATGTTTCATCAAAATCGCAGCTTGGAGAAGATTCCCAAGAATCCAAGATCAATTGTCCGATGCCCACTTTGAGCTCTTGGTTTAGTTCCTCGAGATAAAAAAGAAAAAAGTTTTACTACATTAGATTGTAACAATTTTAAAATTAACTAGTGAAGTGACTTTTTCAAAAAATAAAAATAAAAAATAAATAAAAAAATAAATTTCTACACGCACATTTTCAACCATACATTCATATAATAAAATATTCTACACGTAAATCCAAAACTTTATCCATACTTTGTAACCACGTATTTTTCAAAAAATCGTTATTTAAAACAATATTTTCTCGGAAAAAAGAAAAAAAAAAGCTACCAAACAAGGACTAAAGTATACAAAATTCATAGGATGCAACAATTCACTTACTCTATAAGCCTTTGTTTGAACTTCATTTTCTTTAAACTCATCTTTAATTACACGTTCTTTCAATAAAACAATGTCGTATGATGATTTATTTTGCACATTAGATCAAGTTTTAAGATTTTATAGTGGACGTCCCCAGCAAAGTCTGGGATAAATTATAAATCATAATGGTAGTGATAGGATAGTCGAAACTACAACATTAAGGGCTAATGTTCGAGAGTGGAGACGAACTGAAATTATATATGTTTATCTACAATTATCAATCAAATAGTATTTCATGCACACTATATGTTGGTTTTTTAACCATTAAATACACAATGTTTTTGGAATGCAAGTATTTCGATCTTCAAATATCAAAAATTCGTGGACTACAAATTGAAAGTTAGAGATCAAAATACATAATTCTCTATCGAGGTTGACTGTGGGTTCGAAGGTTGCACGTAATTGTGAGTGCTGACTAGAATTTTTTATTTTATTTTTCTTATTTCTTTCTTTATAATTCCCTTTTTTATTATAATAATAATAATTATAGTGTAATTTATTTCTTTTTCTTCTGTTTTAGCTTTTCCCTTTATTTTATTTTATCATTTTCTTTTTTCCTATTTTTCGAAAAATTCGCCATCGGCCTGAATTAAAAATTTCAGCGCCACTATAAAAATTGACAAAACGAATTTCTGAAACAAAAACGTGACTCAGGAGATGGAGGGAAAGCATTCAATTCCCCACAGCTTCAATTTGCTGAAGAAAATCAAAGGTGAATGTACAATTTCACCTTCAATTTATTTATCGGCTGTTGCTAAATTCAGTTTATGTAAATTTACTCTACCAATTCGAACGTAAATACATAATTTTTTGCAGATTTCACTCGATCGATCCTCGATGATCTGTGTAATGGTTGTTCGCCAACCATATACATCGATAAATTCAGAACATACTGCACGGAAAGTTCTGGAAACTGGTTAGATTATGGCAGCATTTTTGTTTTTTTTGGTTAAAATTTGGAATTCACAGTTTTAATTACTAAAGTTTTTAACTAACTATTAGGTTTCTAAATTGCCTAAAGAAAGCAAGGTTGAATTTCTCATAGTCTTGTGCGTGATCGATCAGACACTAATTAGATGATTTATGTGTCTAGAGATGGATTTAATGGTGCACATAAATTATCTAGAAATCTGCAGGAGAGTTTTTTGGAAAATCATTTTATTATCGTTTAATTCTAATAAATTAACTAGTATCCCATGCTGCTGCTTCTTCTTCTTCTTCTTTTTTTTTTTTTCTCTCTCTCCTCTCAATTTTGCGCATGTACAGCTGTTGCAGCTCTGATTTGCCCAAAGGAAAGGAAATTCTTACGCTGCAAAGAGAATGTCATGCACGTAGGTACCCACTCATTACGAATACTATTGTAGTTTGGGTAGGTTGATGATGTGGACATGTGAAGACTAATAATTGGAATTTTAATTCATTTTTGTGTTTCTCTGTATTTTTACCAAAATTCTTCAAGATACTAGTTAACGACGCACTTTACTATGTTTCTTTTCAATTTACAGATGTATTGCTAAGAGTGCTAATGGTAGTTCAGCAACTCCTGCAAGAAAACAGACATGCTTCGAAAAGGGATATATATTACATGAATCCTTTAATTTTTAAAGGTAATTTGTCCTCTGGAATTTTTATACTGAGGAAACTGAAAAGCGTTGAACCGGAACCGAGTTTTAAATTTCATTTCATACTTATGCATAAATGCTTTAGGATGCTACTAATGTATTGTCCTCTGACAATATATAAGATATGATGCACAATTTAATGATGCATTGAGGTCTTTGTTTAGTATGAATTTCAGACTAATTTTGCTCAGCCCCTATGTTTCTCACTCCATAACTACAAGGATTATAAATATTGAGTTAATGTCAGATGATCTTTGTCTGATTATTGAGTTTCTTATTTGTGTCTTTTCTCTTTTTGTTTGGCAAAGCAGAGCAGTCTGTTGTTGACCGGGCAATAAATGACATTTGCATCCTTCTGCATTGCAGTCGTCACAACTTAAATGTGGTATGATTGGTATAATTAGTTGTTCCTTCTATATCTTTTCCAATTTAGAACTATGTGACTTGCTTAGATGTTGGCAAATGCTATGTGTATGTGCATATGCTTGCAGTTGCAGAAAAAAATATTTGTACAGTGCATCATTGAAGGAGAAAATGTTGAAATAATTTCATGTTAACCCAGAAAAGACATGGATGACATTGATCAAACTTGCCGATTTTATAATTCCTAAATGGGGTAATATTGTATATGCAATGTTTGTGGAAACTACGTGCCACTTATTCGATAAGCTGTTACTTTTTGGAATGTTAGAAAAAAAGCTTTTAGGTTGCCCAAAAAGTCCTGTTTGATGTATTTTATTCTTTTGATTAAGGGAGCTCCCAGTATAGATGTTGCTTGGAAAACATATTAATTTTCAATTTTTATCTATTTAATTGTTAAATGTAATTTTTGATTACTATGTTGCTTATTTGTATATACAATAACACGAATATGTGTGATTGGTGAGATGCATGCTTAGCTACATGTCCTATTGGAAGCATTATCTTGCAATGTCAAAACCTTAAAATTTCCTCTCTTAGATCGATTGATAGATGTGTTTGAAGAGTGAAAAAAGTTTTCTGGTTATGTAGATTGAGTCTATGAACTACATTTTGGAAACCTAGCATTATAATATTTTCTATGTATCATGTTTCCTTTTTGCAGGTGTCAGTTGGAAACGGGTGGGTGCCTACTTAAGATATTCTTGATCCATGAGAACAGAAATCAGAATGTAACAATAGAGAATTTTGGCTTCTCAATTGCAAATACAGGACTCTAACTGTAAAAACATTTTTTGGGTGAATACTCTTCTCCTAGCAGCCACTGAACCAAGATTTTATAGCGATTTTGTTTACGTGCTCGTTTGGATTTTTTTCCCACTTTCAAGAAAAATAATTTTAAGGGAACTGCACCTACCTATGAGTTACGTGGTTGCCTTAACATAGAACCTGGCTTAAGAATACCAAAATGTAGTCTGATTTTGGATTTTGGATTCTACATAATGAATATCTTAATTTGAAAATAGAAGCCTTCTCTGAAGTCACCTCGGAGGAAGAATTGCAAAATAATACTAGAAAAAGGCATACATAATTATACATGAAACTGTACGAATATCAAGTTAGCATCTCTTAAACTACATAATAATGTGATCCATTTCAATATATTACAGAACTACTACTACTACTTTTTTTTTCACTCAACTAATATCTACAGAAGCTGTTATTTTTATTACTTCGCATTGGGTCATTGTATAATTGTTTGCATGTAGCCAGTCATATTGTTTATTTCTTATCTTATTTCAGACTGGTAATGGGATGGCTTAGATTTTCGGAAGCCGGGAGGAAATTTGATTGCATCAACAGTCCTAACACAGTGAGCGAATGAAACTGATGATGATACTCTTGGCCCCTTCAACATCATAAGCTGAGCTAATTGTGATATCCTGGTTCCTTTGCAGGCACACCCCATTCCTGTCCATGTAGAATATGTAGAAGGTATCCAATTGACAAATATGCATAATATATTCATAAAATTTTATTGGCAGTTTCATACTGAAGTTTTCTTTAACCAATCAGATTGGCTATATTTTTACAGTTAGAATGTTGTTGTACTTTTACTAGATTATTCGGTTTATCCTGACTTGGTGTAGCAGTAGCAAGTCCATGAATGCGTTGTTTCATTGTTTGCTTAGAGATACATAATTTCCCTTAGCACTTGCTCTAGATATTATTAGTGTTGCTCAGTACATCTTAGTTGTGGAGAAAGAATCAGGTATGACATTTTCATTTAGCAGGTTATTGTGGGCTTCAGTCATTTTGAATGAATTCACATTGAATGAAGATTCTAGTGGTTGTGATTTATGTCGTGCAGTTTTTCAGAGACTGGCAAATGATCAGTTTTGTAGACAAAACCGCTGCATTGTAATCACTGTATGATTAGCATGCTTTCATTTTTATATTTCCTACAAAACCGCTGCATTGTAATCACTGTATGATTAGCAAGCTTTAGTTTTATATTTCCTAAAAAGAACTTATGTAACAACTATTTACAGGGAAGAGGGTATCCAGATGTTCCAACAAGAAGGTAAAGATTGTTTGCATGGTTACTGCTAAATAGATCAGTATTTCGTTTTAGCCTTCTATTATTTGTACCATGCCTTATTTTCCATCCAGATTTTTGCGTCTCCTTATTGAAACACTGCACCTGACTGCCTATTGCTTGGTTGATTGTGATCCATATGGCATTGATATCTTGAGTACGTACCGATTTGGTTCTATGGTAAGATCTCTTCATTGATATTTTCTTGGCATTACTTCAATATTTGTTACTGCAAGCTGCTTTCTATATCTATCAATTGACGCCACTGGTTCAGGAGCAATAAGAATCCTGATAGCATGCCTTACTAATTATGATATTTGTTATAATTATCCCTTGTTTTCTAAAGCAAATGGCTTATGATGCCAAATTTCTACGGATCCCTGAGATTCACTGGCTTGGAGCTTTTCCATCAGATTGCGAGAAGTATCATCTTCCACAACAGTGTCTCCTATCTTTGACAGCTGAAGGTGAGATGTAACCATAAAAAAAAAATTCTTTTTTCACTGAATTAAAAGCTTTCTATTTCCTCTAAAATCTTTAGGTGTCTTGCTAGATAAACAGAAAGTTGAAGGCATGTTACTTAGGTGTTACTTGGAACATGAAGTCCCACTTTGGAGGTTAGATTTCGTGACCTGTGTTTCATTTATTACTATACATTGCAAACAGACTACTGAACTATTCTACAATGTCAAGGGCGGAACTCCAGTTGCTGCTGGATAGAGGATTCAAGTTCGAGATTGAAGCGTTATCGGTGCACACGCTTTCCTTCTTGTCAGACGAATATCTACCCTCCAAGATCGAAAGTGGAGCGCACATCTAATCTCTCACTTCATCTTTCAAGATGTAGAACACAGTCAAGTAAGTAAGAATGTAAATTTCAATACAAACTCAAGCAGCTTAGAAACTTGGCGTAGAAAAAAATATGGAGATGATCATCAACTCTGTTGGGATTTTCAAATATGGCGGAGAGGTGTTCAAAGTATACTCTTCAAGGCATGTTTCCTATTGGTCTATTCAAACCGATATAACAGTACTGACAATTGAATCCTTACTGTAAAAACTAAAAATGATATATGTTCCTCTGAGTCCTCTCTTAGGTGAATAGAATTTAACTTTACTGTTGTTGGATTTTAGCTTTGCCACTTGAGCATAATTTCTTGAGAACTTGTGGGAACCCCTAGCTTTTAGATATGAAAATTAGAACTATGAGCACTTTGATCTGATTTTCACTATCAAGTTATGGTAATTTTCTAATGAATTCTGGTTGTATATTAAGCTTAAAACATTGTAAAAACATCCTGAGGGCTTGTGAAGACTTATGTGATTGAGATAGAAGAGTTTGTGGTCATAAAGAAACCCTCTCCAGTGTGCATGTTGAAAACTTGAAATTCAAGAAACTGTTAAAAATATGCATCATGAATCATAAATCTGAATCATTTTGCATTTGTGGTTCGAAATTTAATTTCATTCATACTTTAAATTATGTCAAATTGTTTTAGTGAGGGAATTTGGACCTCTGGTTGCTATTGATCCTCATGTCTTCGTGACTTCAGTATCATATTAAAGCTTCTTTGTTTTTCCCTCGACTTTCATGAATCTTACTGGTAAAAGTTCAAGTGCTCGTATAGAAAGATTTATAAGATTTTCATTGGTGTTTGACGGATTTGGTAATTGGAAGCACGCTATTGTTATTACCTAATTAGCCAAGTTCACGATTCTTGCATTTTTCTATATTTGATTTTATTTTTCATATGTCGATATGTAAAAATCAAACCGCAAACAATCTGTTTGTTCGTACCACTTGTAGACCCCACTGGCCGATATTTTTTTATCCATAATTGATTAGAAAATGACGTTTGAATTATCTATATTATAATGTTACACACCCTTATTAGNTTTTTTTATCCATAATTGATTAGAAAATGACGTTTGAATTATCTATATTATAATGTTACACACCCTTATTAGCCACCAATCTCTCTTATATATTTGTTTTCATTTAGATTTTTTCCCTGCCCTAAATTTTCACATATTTAGTCAGTGTTCGTGGAAGGGAGAAATGAAACCTTTGTATTAAGAGCTAGTTTGATGTAGATTTTTTTAGAATAGATTTTGCGAAAAATGTGTGATTAAAAAGTATGAAATGCATATGAATCTACGTGCAAAATTATTTCATTAGAAGAATGTATAGTCGAAAATAAGTTTGAAAAAAATGTGTTTTAAATTTGATCTTTACCAAACGGGTGCTTTATTATCAACTCTGAAAATTCATCGATAAGGTTGCAATTGGATACTCGCACTCTATCAAATTATTAACAAGTTATCTTACGTTGCTTGCTTTGTTTTATTATTTTTCAATAATACACACAATTAATAGAGGTCCTTCCTAGATATTTCCAAAATCCTCATTTATGTGAAGTGTTTGGTGTTGATGGAGTTAGGTTTTTTCATTGATTGCGCGCTTGACTAAACTTGAAATAAGATGGTCCCATCCTGGAATCTTGGTAGAGCCTATTTTTCTTTCTTTCTTCTATTTGATACAGCCTATTTCATGATATATAAAAATCCATATATCAAGGGCCATGGAGGGGATATCTGAAAATGAAAGGTAGGTAATTATAGCCCACATTTTGTAAAGATTTAAAAAATATTCTAAAATAAATTCCTAGGTCCCTATGAAAGAGAAGTTAACAATTATTTGTGGCTTGATACTTCAGAAGAGTCAAGGTCTTTTATGACACCGTCTACTTGGTTAAAACTCAATCACCTCTCTTAAATTTTTTTTTTCTATTTGAAATTTGATTGATAGAAGCAAGTTCGAATTATCAAGAAATACAACTATTTAATTTAACTAGTTTTCAATAACAATGAATAATCACTTCAGAATGATGTTTGTTTATGG
Source organism: Fraxinus anomala (assembly GCA_903798345.1). Classification (NCBI taxonomy): domain Eukaryota; kingdom Viridiplantae; phylum Streptophyta; class Magnoliopsida; order Lamiales; family Oleaceae; genus Fraxinus; species Fraxinus anomala. Next base: position 11,144 of record CAIGRN010119278.1, read on the forward strand.
AGTTATCATGCTCGAAAGTTTTGCTAACGCATTGATATGCTTTATTATTACGATGTGCATTTGTCGTAACACATTATTCATCTAACTAAGCAACTTATTTTCTAATTAAGAAATAAGTAACTTACCTCATAGCAATTCCATATGCATAAAAGTTTGCTGCTAAATATTCCCAATGCAAAGTTTTTTGATGGATGAAGGGTTCCCCACTAAGGCTCATTGCATATATTTCACGCAGTTCCAATTTAAAATAAATAGAGGAAAAAAATAATAAAAAAGGCCTTACTCAATGACATATGCAACTATATCATTTAAATAGAAAGACTAGTTCATTTAAAAGTTAAAATTTTAAGGTGTTGTTCTCTTTGTGTTTCAATTTTGTGTTTTGAGTGTCCATTTTGAGATTGTTAAAAATGTATTCTTTTTGGCATTTAGGAAAATTGTTTTGAAAACACTCAAAACAAAACACGTTTTGAAAATTTTGATTTGATTATAATTGAAAACATCCAAAACAACAAATTTTTCGTTTTGGATGTTCTTTGTAAATTTTTAACTTGTTTTCAAAAAAGCGTTTTCGAAAATAAGAAAGAGAACGAGTTTTCATTGTTTTGGAAAATCGAAAACAGAAAACGGTTTGAAAATGATAAAGAGAACAGGCCCTAACTTATTGTAGTGTAAATTTTTCGTTGATCATTAAGTTTCCTTTTGGTAGAGATTTTTTTAGAATAAATTTTTTAAAATATAATTTTTTTTTTTGAGAAAATGTGTTTTTAAAATTTAACAAGTATTAAAAATTATAAATTCACGTACAAAATTATTTTATTAAAAACTAAATTATGAAAAATGTGATCAAATTGGGACTAAATTTGTGAACCATTGTCCACTGAATGATTGATTTCGTTTGTTTGTTAAATAAAAAGACGACATGACAAGATGTGAACAATATTTGTGTTCACCTTTCGGTTGATTATATTATACCACATAGATTGATTGATATGTCATTTTTTATATTTAACAAAATTAATGAATTTAAACCAGGCGACTTAATGAAATACACATATAGCTTTAGTGTCCCAAGTGTGACAATATAAAGTTCAATCACGGGCTATTCTTATCAAGTAACTAAAATTGCGTATTATAAATAGATAGTCTTATCGTGCTATTAACAAATAATTCAGAAAAAAAATAGTAAGACATGAATAAGAACCAATTGAAATTCGATACCAACGGAAAGTATCTAAAAAATCAACAACAACAACAACAACAACAATAATAATAAAACCCCATTTTTATTTGAGAAGTGGATATAATACTGATTGCTACATTGCCAGGAAAAAAAGTCATTTTCCTAGACAGAATACCATGTGTCATTCTGTGATTTGGTTGTTTAAAAAAAGTCAACTTTTGCTTTACCTACTGCCATCACTATATCTGTCAAATATGTGAACAATAATTTCTAACAAAGTGGCTTAATTCTAATACTTATTAGCAATAATTGATTCAAGAAATTACAAACATGTAAAAAGCTCTCGCACGATCTTTCAAGTTGAGCTTCTTGATATGTCATTATCTACAATATATTAAAGTGAAGATTGAGAAAAAAAATTTAAATACCAATTTTACCCTTATATATTTACTTATATGCCCAATATACTCTCATGGTTTATAAAATGAAAAAAAATATGTATATAAAATTGAAAGGCCGCATTAATATGTTGTATTTGTTATTCACCCTTATTTAAAAATTGTTTCAATTGACAGTTACATATGAATATATATAAATTTAGATAAAAAGGGAATACTAAATGATTCAATCTATTACCTCTAAATAAGATAATTAATAATTATTATTGTTTTAAAAATTTAAGTCAATTAATTCCCACTAACTCAATTATTACTAATATTAATAGACAATTAATAAAAACCATATTACATACCATTAAAAAGAAAATATAATAATACTACATATATAATTAACTTGAACAATATTACTTATACAATTAAAAATTTTCAAAGCTAATATTACATATTAAAAATATTGTTGGACAATTGATTTGCACAATACTTGATCAAAAATGATAAAGGAACGGAACCTTATATAGAGGATGACTTCGTCAACTTACCAAAGGAGACAATTATAGCATGTGACGATACTGAAACTTTGGAGTCACACTTAATCAATGCAGTGTTCTCAAGTTTAACCAAAAACGCATCTTCTTCTGTATATATGACACAAATTAATTGGGTTATATCCGGGAGGAAGTGAAGAATTTGTCAGCTTTGACAAAGCAATAGATGATACAAATCAATTTTATTAAGAGGAGTCTAAGTAGATTGCTGGCAAATGATATCACACCACATAAGTTAATCTTAAAAAGAAATTGTCCATTGATGCTCTTAAGAAATCTGGACTCATCCAACGGTATTTGTAATGGAACAAGAATGATTTTTCTTAATTTCAAGAAACATATTATTCATGTAGAACTAATCGTTGGACAACATGCTGGAAAACAAGTTTTCCTTCCACGTACTCCATTAACTCCAGCAAATGATGGAGGATATTCATTAAAATTCAAAAGGAAAACAATTTTCAATACGTCTATACTTTGTAATGACCATTAAACATGATTTGAGGACAAATAGTGCCTACTATTGAAATGTATCTTCTCGAACATATATTCTCTAATGGGCAACTATATGTTGCACTCTCTCGCGGAGTTTCAATGCAAATAACAAAAGTTTTGGTAAGCAAAAAATAAAAAGAAGAAACGATGGGACATCGATAAAAAATATTGTGTACAAAGAAGTATTACTGTTATTCATAACATTACATTTAAGTTTATTCAACATTTTCACACACACACACACACACCCCCCCTATATATATATATATATATATTATTCTGTCTAACTTATTAAGAGTTAAAGTTTTTTTGCCAGATAATTTTGTCCATCTATTTGATAGATGCAGTGAATATATATATACAATTTTAATTTTTCTTTTAACAATATCAATTACCTTAACTACTTTAACATTACGCATATTATTCATCTGATACATAAAACATGCAATGTACGTGCTTATTACTAGTAACTTGGTTGAGTCTTGGAGGTTGAAGTAGTCAAAGTTAAGAGAATCCATATTTGTTGACAAGTTGAACTGCGATTAGTAAAATCTAACCAAACTTGAGTGGTGTAAGAGATTAGTATTGGAAATCAACTTTAGAGTACACCTTGGGAAGTAAAAAGTAAACAAGTTTGGGGATGTGAGAATCCCACGAGCGAAATAAGAAAATAATCCCACGAGCGAAATAAGAAAATATTTGACTTTTAAGGCTGGGAATTGAATCGACTTATTATTGTACAACATTGCAACTAACTCGGCACACACACAACCGTTTTGCATTGGATATGTGAGAAGTTTGCTCTGATATTATAATTTTGAAGTGATTCATGAAATTATTGCATGTTGTAAAACTCGAACTATGAAGGCAAGATATCTAATGAGGTTATTTTAAGTGATTTTGTTTGTTTTAGTGATGTTTGTGTGTTTGTTAGTAATTTTCTCTAGTTTGGTATTTGCTCAAGGACAAGCAAAATATTAAGTTTGGGGGCATTTGTTGAGTGCTCCACACTCATAATATTTATGTCACTTAATTTATTATTTTGTTACCGTTGAGATTGTTTTAGAATGTTTTAATGTGTGTTTTGATATTGTGGTATAGGTTGATGAAATTGAAGTAAATAGGCAAAACTTTGCAAAATTGGAGAAAATGGATAAATTGTAAGAGATCGAAATTTGGGGATTAAAGTGCAAATACTCAAAAGTTGTATCGAACCTCACGATGAAGATTCGAGAGTACTAGGAGTCAATGGGATAAAGGAAGACGTCAAAGGGATAAAATATCGCCAAAGTATGATCAAGCATAAATGTCCAATTGAAAAAGCTGTGCATCGGTTTTCAGCCTCAAATATTGACATAGCAAACGATCGAATTGGAAGATGTCATCTGAAGAAAGGTTTTAGCCCTTTGAGTTAGCTTTCCAACGCATCTTAAATTACCTCAATCGGACATCAAAAGAAAAAGTTTTGATAAAAATACTGAAGGAGGTGCAATGCTGAATTTCACCCGAAGGGGTGGCGCCACGGCGCCACACAAATTGAAGCCTCGGGGCCGCAACGCCACTCCATGCGCTGCGGCGCCTCCTGTTACGCGAAAGGGCCACAATTTTCTCCTATTTTAAAGCCCATAAAAACCCTATTCTTGCTATAAACGTAAAGGGGAGTAAGAAGAGACTTCTTGGAGACTTTTGGAGGGGTTGGAGACTTGGAGAAGCACAAGAACACATTGAAGAGATTCCACAGCCTTCGGAAGGAGAAATCATGCGCCAACATCAGAAAAACGAGTTTTTCTTATTCCTTCTCTCTCCGTGTTTCTTTTTCCTATCGTTTGTAACATGTTCTTCAATTCAACTATGAACTAAACTTCTAGATCTAGGGTTTGATGTAGCCAACTTGAGATTTTGGATTGATGAATTGATAATTATTTCATTAGATTTTTCTCTCATGTATTCAATTGTGTTATGATATTTCAATTAATTGGCCACTAATTGATTGATTAGATGCTAGTCAATTTCAGCACTTGAGAGAGAGGAACTTAGGCGTGATCATAAGATTAACACAACTTAGATTTTATGGGTTTCGAGAGAGAGTGTAAAATCTATGTAGCTTACTTCACAAAAGAATCGAGACTTGATAAATTTTAGATTTTAATTCGGAATAGAGATATTGGAATTAAAGTCTATGATTAATTTCTAGCCGGCACTCGAAAGAGGGGAGAGAAATAATTTAGGATTCTTGCTTTTGAATATGAAAAATCAATTGACATAATTGGATATCATTGAAACATAATTGAAGGATAAGTGAAATCATTCCCTAGGCTTCTTCATCTTGATAATTTAAATTCTTCAAATTCGTCACAGTTATCGTTAAATTAGTTAACAAAAAAATGACTTCTCTACTACGGTAACCAACATCAACCTGATTGTTGCAAGAATTAGAGAAACTACGAGGCAAAAAGGGGCACGATTAAAGATCCTACGCTTGGGAAAAACTAGGGAAAAGGCCAATGCACCAAATTATGTAAAGACAATATTGAAGTTCAACTAGAACCAACACCCCATAAACAAAATAGAATGTAAAATCACAGTTGCTAAAATCTCACTATTTCTTCTCTTCCTTTTCAGCCTCAGCAGCCCTCTTTGCCCTGACTCCAACATGGCGATTATTAGTTCGTTCTAAACGCAGTTTGTCATATGCCTTGAATGACTTCATCTCCTCTGTGACCTTAACAAGCTCCACAGTTGGCTTCTCCCGTACAATTGGCATGTGAGAACCTTAGACTTGAGTAGCTGTTGCCTCTGGAGTAGAATCACCAGCCTGCAAGAGAACCAGCAATCATGACAAAAGAAACAAAGAATGTGTAGCCATTTTCTACCACTGAAAATCAACATTACTTTGGATTTAGGAGCACGTCTTGGGAAGATGACTAATTTGGCCTTGTAAGTCTTCAGTCCATTAACATTAGTCTGAAAACCCTCCAGGGAAGAGTTCCTACGACGATGATCAACAGCAATTCCAATAGTTGGGGCAAATTTCTTAGGGATACCTGCAGCCTGATCGATACACAGACCCCGATAGTTATTTAAACTCATCAAAGTTTAAGTTTTAGCACATAAAAAAGGCACTTCAAATGATAATGGCATGATGCTATTATTGGAAGCAGGGAAACTCATAGCTAAGCTTACCAGAATAAAAAAATTAAATCTAAAGTTTGAACAGAATGCTAGGTAGCATGAGCATAGATACAGTGCACATCAGACATGGATATGCGTAGAAATTTTTTACATAAAATTCTTTCGAAAAACCCAGGCAACAGACAGTCAGCTATTAACAAATGAAGTCAAAGTCATTACAGAGAACGAGTTACCTTGAGCTCCTCCAGCGAAAATCCCCTACAAGCTCTGATTTTCTTGTTGTACTTCAGTGTCTGCCCATGGACAATGGGATGAAGGGGTCCCACAGTAGGACGAGGGAAAATCTTCACAGCTTTCTTCTGCCTAGCTGGAAGCGAGATATATCAAACATGAGTCAACATATACTCATACAATATTTGGAACAGATGACAGGACAGAACAAATGACACAAAAAGATAATAAATATACAAGTTATGATGCATGAGTTAATTAAAACATTAAGGTTTATATCATGAAATTGGATGCTTGCCGATTCTTCTCCTGGTCTTGCGAGCAGGCTGGCTGAACCATGTCTTAACATAGTTCTGCCAGTGCTTCCTGAATTGCCCATTTGGGATAACGTTGTTATGCTTAACCATGACTTACCTAAACTACAGAGAAGAGGTAAGTTACTAATGAAGTCAGATCAAACAATAAACGAATGCGAGTAAACAATGAATAACTTCTAATGCATAAGCTGAGAAACAGATAAAATCATAAATTAAAGGCATAACTGTACAAGTTTACAAATAGCAATTTAGATTTTTACTCCACACCCAAAACAGTGAAAACGTTCAAGAGATCTTCGCGGAAAGTTTATAACAAAAATAACTCAGTTTAAATCTAGAACCAGTCAACTTATCTGAAACCAAAAAATCATACTTTGATCCCAACTCAAAATTTTAAAATTATAATTATATCGCCACAATTAAAAATCAAGTTAATTGGCAATCAGAAAAAATTGATTCGGTCTTAAATCTTAGAATCGATAAGCTAAGTTTCTCAGTTTCTAACTAAAAAACTAAATTCGGATTCAGATCCAATTTTTTTTTCCTAAATTTTCACAAGTATCTGATATAATTGAAAGTTTTGTTGTATAAAATATAATGCATGAAAGTGAAATATAAAAATTACGAAACATAACACTTCAAAAAATATATTTTTGAAACGTAAAAAAATGGACCATAACTAATTCGATTCCTTTTTCCAAAGAACAAATGATTCCATTTATACAATTCTCAACGAAAATCAATTTAGTACGAATTTTCAAGATACTTGGAACCATCCTGAACCAACCCCTAATTAAAAAGGTAATGTCAATAACTTTATGGTACAATCCATATCTTGCTAATCTTAGAAAAACATATAAACATATGTTTACTTATAAGTAAATAATCTTATTTAAATAAACAATTCTCTTGTCAACCTAATGAGTAATTCCAATTTTTTGTCAAAATAAGCACAAGATAATGAGATAATCTTAATTTTGGTATTTTCACTTAAAAGTAAATATGACTCGGATCTTAAACTGGACCAGAAAGTGCATCCATGTTCAAAGCAGTATGTCATCTAATTAGCAATATGCAATACCATTTGTCTCACCGCTCACACTATATCGCCGATAACAGCAAACTAGTTTCCTAATATAAAGATGTCGAAAGCAAGAGGGACACGATCATGCATCACAAACTCAATATTTCACCAAACAAAACACAAATTACCCATCCAGCCATTGAAAGGAAACATAACACAAATCCAGCCTATTTTGTAAATTAGACGTGTACATGTTGCATTCTTGCTTCAAAAACAAAATTTATGCTAATGCTAAAGAATTCATTGAAATCATTCCTTCATGCTACCATCCTCCATTTCCTTGTCACAAGTCAAGATCGGCAAGCAATTCTTCTATTGGGATGGAAGGAAGATCCTCTCCATCAGTCTCGGAAGCCATTTCTGATGGCTGGTACTCTTTGTTTCGATAAAGGGAAATATTGAACCTCAATTCAGGGTTTTCCTCCAAGTCTCTTTTGAACTGTTCATACTCTGCATTCATCTTCTCCTCGTGATCTCTACCCCTAGTAGAATTGTCGATTTCCATGTTAAGAGATTTGAGTTTCCATGAGCGAGGTTTGTTTCGCTTCCTTTGACGTTTCTCTTCATAGCTCTTTTTAATTAATATCACCTTTGGGAGAACGAGACCCTTGTACCTGTCTAGTTCAACATCGTTACTGTTCGCACCATATAGGTCATAACCAAGGGCATAATCACCGCGGTTTAAGAGATGGCCGAGATGTGTCCTAACATTGAATATAATATCATTCTTTCTAAAATCTGATACACGGGCAATTTTAGCATCAGCTACAACATACTTTGAGCCACCAACAATGACTGCAGAAGAATCAGTCTTAATGTCCAACACTATATATTCCACAAGCTGCCTACTTGAAAGTAGAGCCTTAAAAGGTGCCCTCCAATACTGCTCAGCATTCATGAAGCAGCGCCTATGAGTAAATGGGTCTAATAAAGCAATGCTGTTAGTCACTTTGGTGCAGATCACAAGGGGTCCAAGATTCCCCTGACTTGCAGCAACTTTAGGAGGAAGACATATCAAATCCTCACGACATATTGGACATATCTCAACCGAGAAAGTGTACTTGTAATTGTAATTGTTGCTCTTCGGATCATGGGATACAAGTTGCTTGTCATTTCGTTTCCTAATTGGAGCTACCTCACCCACAAAGTCGACAAACTTCCCAGCATGACTCCTATTAACGAAAAAGAAATCAATTCCCTGGTCCATCTGCTTAATTCTTATTGCATTGCGAGCTTCATCGTGCTTAATAATAAGCTGCTCTAAATAGAAGAAAGTGCGCCTGTGAGAAACATGCTGCCGCAGTTGAACCGCAGCCACCCATTGATCAGGATTAGCCTGAACCCTTGTACAAGACTCGCACATCTGGTCTTGCACAACATATTCAACGGCGTAAGCTTGTTCAAGTACTGCCCCATTCAGAACTTCTTTCTGGACCCTCAGTCTAACTTTAATTCTCTTGGAGTGAGGTTCAGTCCAAATGAATTCTGCATGAACTAAGTGGACTTTATTCAAGTTCTTCAACCTCTTTATGCAAAAGGTCAGCAGCTCCTTAGACTCCAGCTGCATTTTCATCCAGGTCCTAGGCGGCTGCAAATAGCTCTCGCATTCAGGACAATGGATAATTACCAAGTGCTTCTGTAGGCCTTCTGTAATGTCAACTTCAGAACGCAAGCACTTGGCACACATATTTGCAGCATTTGGTTGCATCAAAATACCGCATTTGCAGCATAGGACACTGCCTATAGTCTGGGGCACTGTAAACATACCCTCTTCTTGTGCCCTGACTCCAACATGGAGCTTGTTATTTGGTTCTAAACGCAGTTTGTCATATGCCATGAATGACTTCATCTCCTCTGTGACCTTAACAAGCTCCACAGTTGGCTTCTCCCGTACAATTGGCATGTAAGAACCTTGGACTTGAGTAGCTGTTGCAAACTCCTCTGGAGTAGAATCACCAGCCTGCAAGGGAACCAACAATCATGACAAAAGAAACAAATAATTTGTAGCCATTTTCTACCACTGAAAATCAACATTTCTTTGGATTTACGATACCTGCAGCCTGATCGATACACAGACCCCGATAGTTATTTAAACTCATCAAAGTTTAAGTTTTAGCACATAAAAAAGGCACTTCAAATGATAATGGCATAATGCTATTATTGGAAGCAGGGAAACTCATAGCTAAGCTTACCAGAATAAAAAAATTAAATCTAAAGTTTGAACAGAATGCTAGGTAGCATGAGCATAG
>CAIGRN010119291.1:0-14492 GCA_903798345.1 Fraxinus anomala
TAAGTGAAATTAGTGCTTGAATTTTGTAGGGTTTCTTCGTTTGCATGGTTCGTTGATATTTAATGGATGAGAAAGGGCTGCAGAGTTTATATTTTATACTCATCGACTCACTAGCACCTGACCACCCCTCAACCAAATTAGAGCAGATGTAGTTTGAGGACTAAATTGACGTTGCTCGATAGTTGGAGGAGTAACTTGATCTTGATAGATATCCAGAGGATGAATCTTATGTTGCCAAATAGTTGGAGCACTAACTTGCAAACTCTAGAATATTAGAGGACTATCATGACAATGCTAGATAGTTGGAGAACTAGAATTACTTAGCAAGATAGTTGACAAACTAAGCCCTTGTTTGTCTCTCTCTAAAACAAAATTCTTTAATTCTCATAATTTGCAATCACGCATTCACACAATAAAATTTTTGACACGTAAATCCAAAAATATTCTCTATTTTTTAACCACATTTTCTCCAAAATATCACTATTCAAAATATCATTTTTTTTTAAATAATAGCCATCAAATAAGGGCTAAATTGACGTTACTTGATAGATGGAGGAGGACTAGATCGATGTTAATAGATAACTGGATGTTTAAATTGATGTGTAGATAGTTGGATGTCTAAATTGACATAGAAAGATAGTTCCAGGACAGTCATTGTTTGGTAGTTGAGTAAATTGATTTTGATTGGTAATTGGAGGATGAATCTGATGTTGTCAAATAATTGGACTAACTTTTACATTATAGAAAATTGGAGGATTGACATGACAATGCAAGATAGTTGGATGACTAAATTGACTTTTGCAAATAGTAATATGACTAAATAGTCGTTGCTTGATACATGGAGGCGTAAATTGCTTTTGATAGATGCTTAGAAAATGACCTTGATGTTACCAAGTAGTTGAGCACAACTTGTAAATTCTAGAAATTTGGAGGACTAACAAGGCGTTACGTAATAGTTAGAGCGCTTAACTGACAACGCTAGATAGTTTGGTTACTAAATTGGCGTTCTGAAATAGTTGGATGACTCAATTGATGTCAACAAATTACTTGAGGACTACAGAGATGTTTACTGATAGTTGGAGGAGTATATTCATCCTGATAGATAATTGGATGAATCTCATGTTGCAAATAGATAGAAGAACTTGTAACTTCTAGAAATTAGGTAGACTGGCATGATAGTAAGAGATAGTTGGAGGAATAACATGTCGTTGTATTACAGTAAGAGCGCTTAATTGTCAATGCCAAATAATGGGATGACTAAAATTACTTATCAAGATAGTGGCAGACTAAATTGATGTTGGAAGATAGTTAGAGCACAAAATCGATGTTTGAAGATAAATAGAGGACTAAATTGGCTTCACATTATAGATGGAAGAATAAATTGAAGATTCGAAATAGTTGAAGGACTAGATCGATATTACAAGGTAATTGGAAGACTAAATTGACATTCACAAATAATTGGAGAACTAACTTGATGTAGACAGAGAGTTTGAGGACTAAATTGATGTGTTCGTAATAGTTAGAGGAGTAAATTGATCTTGATAGATAATTGCAGGATGAATTTGATGTTGCCAAATAGTTGGACCATAAATTGTAAACTCAAGAAAATTGGAGGACTAACAAGACAATGCTAGATAGACGAGGGACTAAATTGATGTAGACAGATAGTTTAAGGACTAAACAGGTGTTTCTTGATATGTGGAGGAGTTAAATGATCTTGATAAATATTTGGAGGATTAGTCTGATATTGCCAAATAGTTGAACCACTAACTTGTAAACTTAATAAAATTGAAGGACTAGCAAGACAATGCTAAATAGACCAGGGACTAAATTGATGCAAACAAATAGTTTAAGGACTAAACAGATGTTTCTTGATATGTGGAGGAGTAAATCGATCTTGATAGATAAATAGAGGATGAATCTGATGTTGCCAAATAGTTGGATGATAGGCATGTTATTTTTAGAAAATCAAAGGACTAACAGGATAATCCTAGATAGTTGGATTATTAAATGGACGTTCAAAAGTAGATGGAAGATGCAATAGACATAGACATACTGTTTGAGGACTAAATTGACATTTCTTCAAAGTTGGAGGAGTAAATTGATCTTGAAAGATAACTGGAGGATGAAATTGATGTTGCCAAATAGTTGGATGACTAAATTGCATTTTCTAGAAAATCGGTAGATGAACATAAAAATGAACAATAGCAGGAGGACTAAATCGACTTAGAAAGATAGTTTGAGAACCAAACTGATGTTGCTTGGTAAATGGAGGACTAACATGATTTTTATAGATAATTGGAGGATGAATCTGATGTTGCCAATTTGTTAGTGTTAAGTTTTAAATTCTAGAAACTTGAGGGACTCAACTGGCAATGCTAGATAGTTGTAGGACTAACAAGATGTTTTGTGATAGTTAAGAGCACTTAACCCACTTTGCTAGATAGTTAGATGACCTAACTTGGCGATGCAAGATAGTTGGAGGATATTATTGATGTTGCGAGATAGTTGTAGGACTAAACCAACATATATAGATAGCTAAGGGACTAACTTTAGGATGGAAGATGTTAGGAGGACCAAATTTATGTTGATAGATTGTTGGAGGACTGTTTTGATGTTTTCTTATAGTATGATGGCTCAATTACATTTTCTGATAGTTTTTGGACTATTTTGCATTTTCCTATAGTTTGATGACTAAGTTGACATTTACTGATAGTTTGAGGAGTAAGTTGACTTTTCCATATAGTTGGAGGACTATTATGATGTTATATAAAAGTGGGGGTGTTAGCTCTACGTTTCTTGATAGAATGAGGAAGAATATAAGGCTTCTTGATAGATTAAGGACTAAGCGTCAATTTCGAATTTGTACCATTCGGGTGCTTCCTTTTCATCCTCCAACTATTCAGAAGCTACAATTTCATCCTTCAAGTATTCAGAATTGTCACCTAAGCTACATAGCATTAAAATATTCTACGATCTCATTTCTGGCAGGCAAAGATAATGCTAGTTTTATGCAAACACGCTTTCAAACGCATTCCTCCTTTGCCTTTTTTATTTTTTTGAATCTCTCACCACGAACTCCCGCTCTGATCTAGCAACTCCTTTTGCCAGGAGCTCTCCCTCAATGAGTTATCAAATTAACACTCAAAAACAACAAAATAAAAACTATTCTAGTAATACAATAAAACCAAACAATAAAAACGATCCGAAATAAATTGTTTATATTTATCAAATGAATGGGATAGTTTATTTTTCTTGTACGTGTTGAGAATTGTTTTTTGTGATGGTTGAACCAAGGGCTGTGTTGTATAAATTATTTTAGGATATAATTGACATTGTTTAAAAGTTACGAAACTTATTTTTGTTGATAAAGAAAATAAATTTAGAAATTTAAATCTTATTTTGATAATAAAAAACTCAATAACTTCTTTAAAATTCGCAAACGTGTACTCATTAAATCCTCAACTATTAAATTGTCTTTATCTATTCAATGAAATTAAAGATTTATACTACGTGAGTCACCATGGTCGCAATGCAAAATTGTTTAAACAATGAAATCTTGCACTTGAAAATATTAACAGAGCTATCTTTATTCTCAAATGCAAAAATGGTCTGCATCCAACATTCAATATCCAAATACATTCACTTGTTAAATAATTATTCAGGAAGAATCAAATCAAGTACAAAATAAGCATCAACTGGAAATAGTTTTCGGAAAAGAAATTGGCCTATGATGTCATTAATATAGTTGCAAGCGTCGAAAATTAGGTATAATTCGTTTTACTATCAAATTTTCAAGATTGGACAACATGTAGGCTGTAGTATTCGAGAACTTGACTGTCTCATTCATGGCAAGCACGATTTGCTGTGGGACGAGGATCAAGAGGGCATCACATCAACTCAAATCCAGAAACTGACAACAAAAGTTGCTCATTATCAATTACGCAGCGCCTTACCAGCAACCCAGAATAAACAGAGTACTGTAAGAAACTTATTATCAGCAATTTACTGGCCTAACTTTGAAATTGACTTCTAATTTTCCATCTTCATAGCAGCCTGCTAAGTGACTTAATAAGCAATTTCAGATTCCTCCTTGTGGCTTCATCACCAGTAAATCCTAATATATCCGAACTTATACTCTGCAAATGTTTAAGTGACATCACGAGGAAACAATACCAGCAACTATTAGAATAAGGAGAAAGGTTGAATGAGTAAAGATGTGTAGAATCAGAATTGAAAGCATTGCGAAGACAACTCACCTCAATGTTCTTCAAAGTGAAAATGAGGGTATATATAGACTTCTGAATTAATTCTGTGTTCTCAGGAGTCATAATGGAAGAATGAACCCTTCTGTAGAGTTTTACATAGAAAACCAAAAAAACAGATGATGGTAAGACCACATAGCCATACCATACACAGAGTAGAGAGAAATGAGTGAGATCCATCCAAAGTATATTAGTTCTGCCTGATCAAAGTTAGAAGTCAAATTTTAGTCACCCACATCTTAGAAATACGATTATTATGTTAGAAAACTAAAATGAACCAAAGAAATTATCCATAATTTTAGCAGCAAACTTCAAGCTGACTAATGCATGTGTCCAACAAAACATCAGTGATAACCTTTAGTCACTGAATGCTACACGAATCCATATACTAAAAGCTTGGTTATTTACAGCCATAATTAAGGTTTATAACAGAACAGAAGAATTGAAGCATTATGAATATGCGTTAAAAACCAAATGTATTTATACTGAATTTTGAGCATGTTACAACTTCTACATGATTTGGGAAACTTAACTAAACTGGTCCAAGATTCTACATATGTTTGACCACAAAAACACGTATGCATGCACGCATGAAGCGAGAGAATGAGAGAAGACAAAGCACCCAAAAACTTGACATAGTTTGCTGAAACCAAAATTGACTATTGGAGTACTCTACCTCAAATCCTCAGAAGCCTGTGTAAGGCTTTTGGTTAAATTTTCAACTTCCTTCAGCAAACCACTATCATGAACTTCTGCCAGCAAAGGTTGAACATCATCAGCCATGGCTTTGATCTGAAACATCACTACATCGAAGACAGAATTTTGCTTGAGAATATATTATATGCTAGGGTTAACCTGAAAATGAAGCAAGAACATGTATGCTAAATGACCATACTATGCATGGTTATTTTCCATTTGTTGCACTCTAAATTGTAACCAGTTTCTGCAAAACAGCACGATACACAGCACTAACAACAATCCACTAAAACTTAAGTGTCACCAATAGAAAACCTGACCAGCCTCGCAGCAAATCAGAGCAGTTGGAGTTAAGGGATAGGGAAAGACATGAGACTCATATAACATGTAATTAGTAAATGAAGACATGTCAGAGTTCCAAATACACTTGCTACCTCAATCGCTTTTGTGTGAGCTATATTATGTCTCTCAAATGATAATATTTTGACAAAATATTAAATAGGTGAATCAGATCTCAGTCACTGTATCAAATATAAGTGCAATAGGGAAAATGCCATTCGCTCATTGAGAAAATTAAGTGTTGTCATTCTCTGTATTAAATGACTAGAGTAGGCTGGGTCGGGTAGCACCTTCCACACAGGCACAGTCCGGGAACACTCATGGGTTTTGCCAAGGTCAACTATGAAACAAGATTCTAAAATTTTGGCTTATAGATATCCAAATCCATCGATTCAATTTTATTTATTCTCTCTTTAACTTTCACCCTGTAACTTTTCTTTTACTACTATAATATTTTGCAAATCTTTTATGAGTGCTACTTATACTAATGCATGTTAGGGTTAATTAGCTTACATCTTGAATTGCTAGTTTTGCACTGGATTTAGTAATGGATTGTAGTATTAAAGTATCAAGTATAATCTTCAATGAACTTTCAAAAAATTACTATTGAAATGAAATTAAAAATAGTACTTGAACATGAACATGAACATGCGATCTTTATGGAATGTATATGAATAATGCCATTCATCATTAATAGTGATCATAACCAATCTACGTTGCAGTCGTCCTCTGATTACTACTAATTATAAATAGCATTACTTAATGTATGTTAATTACATTACTGAAAATGGTAATTCTAAAATTGAATTTACTAATAACTTTGAGTTATATATAATATTTCTAATAAAAAAAGAAAAATGAACCCGACACGAACTTGGTACCCTAGTTGAAGTGTTAGTGCAACTGAGGTCCTATATTTTGAATTCTCCTTTTGAATGAATATTTAATTCTCTTGATAAAAGATGCAGATTGTTCTTCAGCTCATTGTTGAGTTATTTTATTCTTTCATAGAGTGCATAAAAGAGTAAGTGAAGAGTGAAGGGTTAATTAATAAATATTATCAATTTTCAATAAATTATTGATAATAACAATAGTTACAGGCAAAAAAAAATGTCAATTTATTGTCAATAATAGTATAATGAGTTTTAAAAGATTTTAAATCCAATAGAACTCTTCTTCAAGTGTCTTCACATGTCCTAAGGCGTTGAAAATTATAAAAATATAAAATAATCTTAAAACATGTATCCAATAGGCATCGGAGAGTGTCCAAGCGTATCCAAAATTGGATATGTATAAGATACAAGTACGCAATAAATGTATAAACATCTGTGCTTCTTAGGATAGTGTAGTATGTGTCCGTCTAGGATTGTTCTAATTTATTGTTACAATTTTACTTTAATTTCATTTCATTTCATTTCCTAGACAAAAATTTAACATATCTATAAGATAGCAATCAAGAAAAACAAAAAGTATTTATATAAAAAATAATAATTTTGCTGGGCCAAGTGGGTTAGGCTGGCATGCCTAGCATTGGCTGAGCAGGTGGATGGTGCTAAGCTGAAAACTCATCATGCTAAATTTGGCTTGGCAAGCACAGATGTTGAGCCGTGCCACATGCAGATAGATAGCCAAAACAAGGTTATTAGTGCAGTATAATTATACCCCCTATTCCTAACACTAAGCTACGATAATCACACAAAAGAATTGACTTTTTTGGAAGAAACAAAGAATGGAGAATTCTAGTCTTACTTGAGGGGTATAGCAAGCTTCCCATTTAAGATTATAGTTTTTCTTTGGTGACTAGAGGTGAATGAGGCCTAAACCCCAATAACTAATGACATGTAGCATCCAGACAGAGACATATAATATCAAGATAATAAGCTGTTGGAAAACTAAAACATGGATCCAGCAATTGAACTGAAACTCCTTTGCCCAAGAATGTATCTTTAACATAAATGCTGCTTTAATTAAAATTTAATTGATTATCATGAATCAGAAGTCTGACATGATGATATAAACAGATATTACAAGTATATGCGTTATGAAAGAGAGTAATTCAATATGCTTTCCATGTTCTCTTTTTGTTAGTTTGAAACATTTTTTGGTCAAGGTTTCTGTAACAGTGTATCACATTATTTTCACGCGTTCCATTACCTGCAAACTGCCATACAAATTTTCCTTACAAATTCTGTGAATCTTTCCAAGTAACCTTAAATGGTATAAAGATGATGGGATTTGAAGATAGATAATACGAAAACAAAATAAAGTTTATAATTGTAATATTCAGTCAGCACAACTAGAAACAGATCATGAGAGAGTGATAGCCAAACAGAAAATATAAAATATGCATATCAAACCTGTATAAGCAAAGGCCGTGCTTCTTCAACAACAGAGGAAACTCGTTCAGCCAATGCATAGGTATTTGCAACGCCAATTTCTTCAACTTCACGCCCAATGCGAGTAAATATTCCAACTAATTCATCTAAACTAACCCCTTGGTATCCTTTTATCTTCTGTTTGTCACACACAATGAAACCTTCTTTAACACAATCTGCATCAAGAGGGCTCACTGAAGGAGTCGGAATAGGATTAAGCGGTGTGATATCAATCACAGTTTCCATGAGAAGACCTGACTGGTTCACCTCAATCAATGAATTTCGAGGTATTATAATTTTATCATCTTCAACCTACAAACACCAACATCAAGGGCTGTAAAACCATATTTTCATTAAAAAATGATATCATGAACTACAAGTTTTGCCTCACCTCAACTACTGCCTCAATACTCTTCAGGGAAGGATTGACACGTATGACGTTGCCAACAGTTACACCTCTAATCCTAACAGGTGTACCGGTGCACATACCACTAGCCTTATCGAACTCAAACACAGCCAAATACTTCCGGAACTTTGATCGCAACTGAAAACCCCTCAGCCACGCTAAGCTAAGTGCCAAGAGGACTGTCCCTGAAACAAGAAACAATCCAACACCACCTTCCCAAATGCTCCTCCTACCGAATCCAAAATCGCTCAAAGGCCTCAGAGTTTGCCTCCAAATGGTTCGAGGAACATCAAAAACTAAAGACAGTGGACTCTTTGATTCGGAAGAAGATGTTGGTTGCGGTTGAGTATGACCCATATCAGTAGATGACTTGGCTTTTACACATAATACTTCTCTTTTATGTCTTAATGGAGTTTTTAGGCATGGTGAAAATTTCAAAGAACAATGTTGCTTAGTGGGTGTGATCAAATATGAAGGAAATGCAGCAGCACTTGATGAAATATGAAACTGTGAATATCCAACCATTTTCTTTTTCCAGCAATATTGGAAAGTTGTAGATATGTATGCATACACCACAATTGTCAACTCTGACAGGATTCCCAAATTTTCCAATAGTTCTCAGGAGAAAGATAAATGAGGAATAATGCAACAGACCCCTAGAAGGGAAGAACCTGAGCAATCAAAATCAATTTCTCAGAATCTGAGATTGACTTGTACATAGTAGAAATAATAACAATCAAAGAACTAGAGGAAGAAATGATCAATTTTACTTAGAGAAAACACATATATTCATGGTTTGAAAAAACGGTCAAGAGGCGCGCGCATGACAGGTGCCTTGGGGCGTGTAATCTGAGGCTAATCTTGGGAGGCGTGCGCCTTAATTGAATCTGCTGCACGCCTCTTGTACGCCTCAAAAATCAGACCTGGCCATTTTGCATTTATTATATAAAAAACTGGGCCCAAAGAGTTAGAAAAGGCCAAGTCTTCCTCTACTTTAATAGTACTAAAACACCTACCTGCAGGCCTATATAAATATATTATTATTATTGACCTAATTCACCTAAAACAACAAAAATACAGAAAAAGCTGTTTCCTCTCAGATTTTACTGCAAGACAGCTGTGTCCTCTGACTCTACTGCAACAGCTGCTGGCTGCAACTATTCCGGCGACTGAAAAAGAATCTCCGGCGGGTATGTACTGTAGCCGGCCTTTTTTTTTTTCATTGACAACACACGCTGCTTTTATTTGTAGTAATTGAAAGAGGAACGATTAAAACTTTTAAAAGTAGGTAAGGATATTGAAAGATGATTTGTAGTAAATGAAAGAGGAAAATTTTGAAGCAACATTTTTTAATGCCTACCAATTACAGATTGTTCTATATAATATAATTTAATATGGTGAACAATATAATATAATATATTATATTATATTCTGACTAAAAGTTAGGATGAAGTAGCAGCACACTATCTGAAGTCTGTCCACAACAGCTCTGGACAACCTATTAACTTGTATCTTCATTATATTCTGACTAAAAGTTAAACTACTATTTTGTATCCCACCAACAAAACTCTACTTACAGGTCCCAACATGCCAAAAAAGCACGAAAAGTTAATTTCTTTCACTCCCATTACAGCAACAATTTGCAACTAAAGGAAGTTCATGAAGTACCCAGAGGAAGAAATGATCAATTTTACTTGGAGAAAACACATATTAAATGAAGTTTTTAGGATAATACCATTTTACTTTCGCTAAAAGGAAACCATACTTGTGAGCTCCGAGAGAGGCAGAGAAGAGGAGAGTCAACGAGTGCGTGAATTGAGTTGGTCTAGTCACTTCATTGGACCTTGAGTCTGCCCTAAACCCAAATTTAGTTCAGTTTTCATTTCCATTTTCTGTTACTGACACTTGACAGTATAGGCTTACGGCCTTGATATAACAGTGGCTCGCATGTTGGCTTGTCTGTTTTCTAAGCTACTTTTTGTAAATAAAATTTAGAGCAAGTCAAGGTGATGAAGCTCATAACAAAGCATTAAAAAAGTTTTACTAACTCTTTTGAATATGAAAATAGAGCCGTTCTTATAATGATTTTTATGATATTGATACTTGATTGACTAAATTAAGTATGTGATCAAATATACAGTGGAATTGATTGTGATGATATATTTATTATATTTCACATTAGAATTAATCATAAATCATGGTGAGTATCTAGCACAATTTCAGTAAATGTCGTGCAAATGGAGCACTCCATTCGGGGTAAAGGTTGCCATCCCTCGACTAGATGGAACAGTTGACTAGAAGGAGCATATGTTGCCAACCCTTTTACAAAGTATTGTCAGGAATCAGGTTTCGCGTGAATTTCACTTAAACTAAAAGTTATTTCAAACCCTAAGGGTTGAGATCCTGAAATAAGTAGAGGAAATACAAGAGAAAGAAAACAAGATAGCAACATCAAAATAAAAAACTTATGATACTAACCAATACATGCTTACAGATCCAAATCAACAGAAGAATGGAGATTGAATAAACTATAGCATTTTTCATTAAAAATTACATGCACAATACTTCAGAATAGTTATTGCGCGAGTTACAAAAATCACAATTAGTAGGTTTATAAAAGAATGTAAGCTGTAACAGCTCAGTAGGCTAATTCTAATAAATTCATAATGCCTCCAACTACGTACTTGTAGTATAAAACTTATAATCCAGTGGAATGACAAAGAGAAAATGATTGTCTTACATACTTAGACCAGGGTTATGCTAAATTCTCATACTTCATAAGAATGGCCAAAGTAAAAAATTTATATGTTTTGCAACAAACAAAAATGTAACAATGAAAACAAGACACAAGAAATGACAGGTTGAGAAAACCTATTGCATAATTAAAATAAATATAGAAGTAGATAAAGAATGGAACCTAATCTATCAATACTCATATATTTTAGTATTGAGAGGCATTGGCCCATAATCTTAACTGTATTTTCCATTAGAAAAGCCGCAGATATACACATGAAGAAGTCTCCATCAAAATGGGATAGACAACTAAGAAACCAATTGGGGGAAGACCTTATAGAAGTGACACCTACCAGAAGAAAACTAATTCACTAATCCTACCTATAAGACTTATGAATGCCAAAATAAATATATTTATTTCTAGCTTAATTTCAACAATTCAATCTACATCAGCTATATTAACTAGTCACCTTAGAATCTGTATAGAAAATTGAAATCATATTATTCAACAGCAATTTATATGTACAGAATTTGCAAGTATTGAACTGAAAAATAAAGAATCCTTGAGAAATTGCATCCCACTGGAGCACTAGGGTGTGGGAAAATCACGATAGCTTAGTAAAATTCAAATAAACAAAATGTAATTACCGACTCACCCATTTGGAAGATATTNGCATCCCACTGGAGCACTAGGGTGTGGGAAAATCACGATAGCTTAGTAAAATTCAAATAAACAAAAGGTAAGTACCGACTCACCCATTTGGAAGATATTCTATATAGGCAGCATTGTCTTGTGAGCGAAATCGAAAGAAACCGAAAAACTAGCGAAGGAATGTCTCGATTATTTCACGGTTCAAATAGAGCGCACGAATATGTGTGAAATGATGCGCGATTTGAACCCTCGGTTAGGGTTCACTTGAGCCGACCTGGAGAATGAAGATTGGAAAATTTGGGGATTATAGAATGTGAAGTCTCGTTCATGGGGCAGGCCTTGCGGCATTGGGCAATACTATCACATGGGCCAAACCTGTCTATTATACTTTAACCCCCAACGAGGGCTTCTTTTCTCTATGACGTGTGATTTCACGAGTTAATCAAAAGGAAAATTGCAGTCACGGTACCAAAATTTTTATTTAATAACAGATTTTACCCAAATCTTTATTTATGCCAACCACAATATAAAACTTTCAAAAATGTACACCAGGAGTCCAAATAGATGAAAACCATCCATTATCCGTTAGTTGACTCCATAAAATAATTTTGATCAAATCTACAAAGGACAAAATTGTTAACTTAACAATATTTCCTCTTAAATAATTAAAATATTAAATAAAAAGAAAGAAAGGAAAAATAAGAAAAGGGTTGTCTCCCTCGTAAACCCCACATCCTGAAAGTCAGTCGTCGCCACCACCGCCACTCACTATCGACACCATCGACCTCTAGCCACCACTATCGATATCATCGCCAGCACAAACGGGATTTCCATTTTTGTCTATGTTTTTATCTTTAACTTTAATGGTTGCTATGGTGATGGCATCAAGAAGAAGAACCCAAAACACAGGGAGAAGTCATCTAAAAATTGGTAAACGTTGTAGTTAAGAATCTCTAGGTGTTGATGTTCTAGGAGATGGATGCAAATAAAATTTCTTTTCAACAATTGCCAACTTTCGAACTCAGACATTTGCCTAGTGTTTCTTCTCCACTTTCCTTACATCCGCTTTCTTTGACAAAGTCTTCTTGTAGACCAAAAAATTAAGGCAACAAAAACCATTTTTTGTGTCAAATTTTGCGAAAACAGAACCTAGGTATGGATTATTACCTCCACCCATTTCTTGTTTTCAACTTTTAGTCATTTTATTTGAATTATTGAACACAATTGTTGCAATTGAATTCCAATGTCAATTTTTTCCATGACAGATCCCTTATTTTAAACCAATGAAGAAGGAAATTTAGAGTGGAAAACTCAAGAAAGATTAGATTTTCAAGTTTAATAAACAGAACCCAGAAATTATATACTAAAAATTTGGGGTTGTGGTTTGAGGGTGCCCTTTGCACGACTTGAATTGTGTGGCTATGGCTATCGTCGTCGACGAAGGTAGCAGTGGTGATAGTTTTGGGGTGGGGTGTGTGTGAGGTGGATGGAGAAGAAGAACGGAAATAATTGATATTTAATTTTAATTATTTGATTTAAGTTATTTAATATAAAAGAATGTAAAGTTACTATTTTAATCTTCTAAAATGAATTAAAATTATAGTCAATATCAATTATTTGATCAACTAACGGTCAAATTAACAAAAATAATTCATTTGGACTTCAGGTGTGCATTTTTGAAAGATTTGGTATTGTGGGTGGTATAAATAAAAGATTTGGACAAAGTCTGCTACTAAATGAAATGTTTGATACAACTGGTGCACTCATCCCTTAATCAAATTATTGAAAATTAAATTTTATTATTGATTACCACTTGCTCCCTCAAAAATAAAAAATTATCAAATGGTCACTGAACTAATCCAAAATTTTCCAATCCATCGTTCATTTTTGTTTGTACAACTGGGCAAAATATTCATGTGGCTGATGAAAAAATGACGTTTGGCAAACGGAATCCATGAATTCTTTCCACATAGGCAAAAATTGTTGTCTGCTAAATAAGCCAAAATCGTTCAATTTGAACTCACGGCTTCTCCAGTTGGGGAAAATAAAAAATTCCAGGATGAAATTGGTAGATTGATCTCCTTCTTCCCCAAAAATCTCCATCCCCAAATTTTAGGGTTCACAAAGTAACTACTTCAATTGGCAAGCAATGACCCATTATCCTCCAATAGATGGCAAAATTGGAAGATTGATTCTTTTTCCAAACAGACACTTTCTACAATTCATTATCCTCATCTCCTCATACTTACTTTTACTCAATGCAGTGCTTCACCCACTAAAGGAATCTCCACGAGGGCTTCTTAAGCAGAATCAAAGAATAACACCTCTATATGTCATGCTCGAAACCTCTTGGATTGTTTTCCGTCTTCATTCTCTGCATCATGCCAATTGAAGAAATTGGTTTGTAGAGAAAACCTAAGATTTGGGATGGTTTGGGGAAGAAGGGAGATCAATGTAACAATTTCATTGGGGAATTTTTTATTTTGCCCGACTGGATGCCATGATTTCAAATTGCATTTTTTTACAAAATAAAGTTTTACCTATTTATTACAGAAACTTAATTATTAGTAAATTTTTCAAACTTGAACAAGTAAATTAAACTATTCCACAAAAAACCCTAACTTGTGAAGAATGAAATTTTGAAGTACAAAATTATTATATGATAATTTTTCGTGATATTTATCCTTATATGCTACAAAATATATTTATGAGTTTTGCTACAAAAATAGGGTCAGCGACAGATTTAAAAATAAGTAGGACACGTGTCATTCACTTATTGGACAGTTTAAAAATAAAAATCACCCAAACAGCCTGTTTTGACACATGCACCTGTTTTTCCCCCTTGTTCCCAACCCCATCCGACTAACTTTTCTCTATATTTATTCTTTCTCGAGTTATTTTTCTATATAAAGCTCTTTGATATTAAGCTCATGTTTGTCTACCATTATTCCAAAAAATTGGTTGCTACTGTAAGATTCTTCATCACGCATTCACCAAATAAAATATTATACACACAAATCAATAAA
>CAIGRN010119296.1:0-19527 GCA_903798345.1 Fraxinus anomala
TTCAAGAGCAAAATGTCAATATTCTCTTGGAATATTGAAAATTATAATTTATGATCTTCAGGAGCAAATAATATTCTTCAAGAATATTAATTATAATGTTATGCTATTTCAGGAACAATAACATGATAAATTTAAAATTTATAAAAGAACATCATTTTTTTTAATCAAGTTAAAAGAAAATAATTATCAAACACACATTATAAAATTTCAAACATGCACATGAATCGAGTATGAATATCATTATCGGCATGATTAAAAATAATAATAATAAAAAAAATTACAGAACCAATACATATATGTATTATATGAAAGATTGAGACTCTAATATAATGACAACCTGATAATTATTCAAACGATAAACAAGAGAATAAATAAATAAGACTTAATGTAATACATCTAACATACAATGAACAATTTATAATGGAATTGAAAAAGTTAATAATAAAATAAGATTTGTAACAATAACGACACGACATGTGGTAAATAATTGACTTGATACGTATACAAGTCCACACATACACCGGGTAAGGGAAAAATAATCATTACGCACATAAACATATGGAAATTGATAACCAGCTGGGAAATCATGGATATTCTAGAATATATATAAAAGGACAAACACAAGGTACAGATACAGAGAGAGTCGCGACATCTCTAAGACACCTTTGCTTTGATTTTATTGTTTCGGGAGATGGGCTTGTGTATTAGTTAAATTTGCTTCTACCGAGGCAACGTTCCTTTTGTAAAGAGAGCATCGTACTAATAATGTGTTATAAAAAGAGATAATAAGAGAAGTCAATAGACTTTTGTGTTTTATTAAGAACCAAAGCCCTATATTTATAGGTAAGAATCAGGGATACAATGGTAATAATTTCTAGGGCTGGAAGGGTACAAGCGTCATTCATATTAAATCCTAATTTACTTTTATTTTACAACAGTGCCCATATGTTTTTTAATTAGTTGCATTATTTTTTGGTATTGAACTTTTCAATATTGTAGTCTAATGGAGTGTCAAATGCATAGTTATAAAACTTGACCGAGCCCGACTGGTCGGCCTGGACCCTTGATCGATCGAGCAGATTAATTTGATATAAATGTACTTGACTCAATCAAAATCGAACTTTGACCAAGCTAACCGGCAATTAACTCGACCCGATTGACCAGTTTGATTGGGTTTTGAATCCTTTTACAAAAATTTTGGGTCCAAGAAAATTGAACCTTGGACCTTTAAGAAAAATAATGAATTCCTCACCACTTGAACATAGTGTGATTTAGTGTTATTTGTGTGCAATAACTTATATCTATCTAATGAATCATTTATAACTTTTACAAAAATATTCTTTTAAAAAACTTTGGTTTTATTTTATAGACCAAAATAATTATTAAAAATAAATTAAAAATTTTAATTTGCAATGACCATCCGGTTGAACCATCGGGTCACCCACCGATTGAACCACTAACTCATTGACCCGCTGCATTGTCCGGGTCTCTGGCCGGGTCGAGTCTAACAACTATGGTCAAATGAATTCCATGTCTACGGGAGTGTGAAAAGAATTGCAAGTCTGCATTTAGGATTTGTGTGTTGCCTTCAGGTGGTTTTAGGGGCCTTATTATATTAGACTAGACACAATCATTTCATTTGCCTACAATATAGTAATTTATATTAAGTGTTTCTTGGTTGTATGCTATGAAAGTCTTGCAACTTTATGTATCTTTGTTATTGAGAGATGAAGATCAATTTTTGGGATATTGTGTCTATCTGATTGGTTGACCCAAAAACTCTTACATTTATCGGTATTGAAAGAGTGAAAAAGAATATTCATCTTAGCTTGTGCTTGTGATGTTCTCAATTTTAAACGCTTAAATTTGTGGGTGTTCTCAATTGCTAAGAACGATTTATTTTACATCAATGTTCTTGTGTACTTTATGGATAGGTTGGCCTTCTAACTTTAGCGAAATATTTCTGCTGTTTTTTCTATGTATGAACTAGCTACTAGATAGAAACTAAAATCATAGAATCTGTTTGCATCAAAAGAAGGTGTTGCAATGCTATATATTTTCCAATTTAACTAAGTTTTAATCAATGTTCTTCCGCTCCCATTTTTACAAGGGATTGAAATAGAAAATAATAGTAGGGTTCTTGATATTTGAGGATTTGACATATTAAAATTTCACTATCAGTTTTTTTTATTTTCTTGTGTCTTCCCTTATTTTCTTAAAACTCTTTTCTTTGAAGCAAAACATCACTTGGAAAAGGGAAAATTTCATCGCCATCTCCGACAGAGCACAATGAGTCACTTCTAGCAAATAAATTTGATTTTACGAATAATTTCTATAGCAAGTACGAGTTTGAAGATGTAGTAGGTAGAGGCTATTTCGGGTTTACTTGTAGTGGATGGGTAAAATTGTTTATAAAATCCTTTGAATATCTATTAAATTTGGAAAATGTAAAGTATATCTATTGAAAATCTTTATTCATTTTAAAGATTGTCGTTTTAGTTTATTATTTTCAATTCTTGTGAATCTCTATGAAGGCACCATTAGCTCTGCATTTTGCTTCGATAAGATCTGATTAAAATTGCCAGAAATTGAGTGTGTTCATTACAATATTGTAATTCTCAATCAGAAATGAGACCCCCAAAACTTAAACTTGAACATGAACAAAAAGGTGAAGGATTGCATATTTCATCCACAAATTGCTTTTTTTGGATTAAAACGTCATTTTAAACACATTATTTATTAAGGAGCTAAATATGTTTTTTCTTTAATGTAGTTGCAAGGAGTCTATGGAAGAAAATTTTCATTCGCAAAATTGTGGGTAATTTGTTAGATCATCTGGTCGAAATAAATTTGTTTGTTTGAATCAGGAGATTAACTACATTCCAACTACTTCTGCTGGTTAGTATCTATAGTCTATTGATTCTGTTGATTCATTTGTAATTTTTTTCTTTTAATTTTATGTTGCAAGTTTAGTTGTATCAGTTATAAAGTATATTCTTGTTATTTAAATTTTTATTTTCATTTCTAATATTTGTTCTTCTTCTGAAGGTAAAGGTTCAGAGACTTCAGTGGTAACTGAATTTCGTAGTAAGCGAGCACGAAAGATTAATAATTTAACAGAAATACATGCGATGAACAACAGAAAGAAAAATGAGTCAAAACTGGAAAAGAATCTAGTGAGAATCGTACTATAATATTTCATTTTATTACTCTTTGTTTTGTTATATTTGTTATGGTAAAATTGGTTGAGATCAATATTTGAATATTAATTATTTGAGATTCTTTTTTTCCTTATTAGGGTGTTCAAATATGCGGCACGATGATGATAATTTTTACTCAGAACCTTATGTGCTACCTGAAAAGACTATCTGTGATCATTGTGGAGCTGTGAAATCTTTTAGAGAAATTAAGAGATTTTGCTATTTAAATGGACAAATTCTTTTAGAAACAAATGATGTGCTTGTAGAATTATATACGTTGTTTACTTCAAATTTTGAAGAATCTTTGAACTTTTAAAAAATGGTGTGAAACTATAATTGTAATTTCTCTATGACATTGTTTGGTGTGAATTATGATAAAAATTTATGCACAAACTATAATGGTATTTATACATTTAGAATTCAAGGTCAGATATACCCTCTTATAAATGAAATTATTCCAAGAAACAATCGTCATTCTCATTTGCAACTTACTTTTTCGATACCGATAATGAAGTGTAAAATAGATTAAATCTTAGTGAATGGTTAGTTGAACCTCTTGTTATTAAATTGATGAAGATTTTAGATAATAATCCTTACAGAGTTTTTTTTTTCAAAGTTTGGAAACTATTCCCGATTTAGAAAATCATTATATTCGGCTTCTATATAATCCTAGTGCTGATCAAAGAACATCTAATACACCCAATCCTTCACAAGTTGTTGCTATTTGGGTTGATCATGATGATTATGATGATATTCATATGCGTGATATTGTAGTTCATTGTAAGGATGGAAATTACAATAGAATACAATATTATTATGGATGTTATAACCCACTTCAAGGGAATATTATTGTTATAAACTATAGATAAGATTATCAACAACTTCATTATTATTACATTCTGGAAGACTATTAGAACAATATGTTGTTTATGAAATATCTCGATTAGATTATTTTTGACATAATCAACGTGTACTTCGAGTTGAATTGTATCAAGGAATTGTAGATAATCTTGAAATTAATGAAAAAAGAGGTGATAAAATTGGCCGCCGTTTGATTGTTTTGCCTCGATCTTTTATTGGTGGTTTTAAAGATGTAAGAAATTCTTATATGGATGCTATATCTTTAGTTCAAAGATTTGGTAAGCTTGGTATATTTTTAACAATGACTTGTAATCAAAATTGACCAGATATTAAAAAACATTTGAAGTATAATGATGAAGCTCAAAATAGGCTTAGTTTAATAGCTCTTATTTTTAGAGCAAAACTTGAACAATTAAAGTAACATATCTTGAGAAAAAAATATTTGGACAGGTTGCCGCACATATATATGTTATAGNAAAAAATGATTGTAAGATTACATCTCCTGAATTGGTTGATAAATTAGTTAGTGCTGAGATTCTTGATGAAATTCAATATTCTTATCTTTCATTCTCTTGTTATTAAACATACGATACAGGGTCCATGTGGTGTTTTAAATCCAAAAAGTGTTTGTATGAAAAATAAAAATAAGTGTAGATTTGGTTTTCCAAAAAATTTAAGTGAGAGCACAATTATTGATGAAAAATTTTATCCTAAAAATGTAAATGACCTAATAACGTAAAAAAGTGAAGATTAGAAATCATTTTCTAGATAATAGGTGGATTGTGCATATTAATGTTGAGATTTCAAGCTATTAAGTATTTATATAAACATGTTTATAAAGGTCACGACAAAATTGATTTTACTGTCAATGAAAAAGATCCCGATTTTGTTTATAATGAAATTAAAATGTACCAATCAGCTAGATCCATCTCCACCTGAAGCTGTATGGAGAATTTTTGAATGATATCAGTCCATCTGTTATTGCTCTGCAGTTGCATTTAGAAATCAATCTATTACATACAAAGAATTTGATGATTTGGAAGAAATTTTGAGAAAGATTATTACAAAAAATTAATGTTGATAGAATACTTTCATATGAACATTAGTAATTATAAAGCTAAAACTTTGTTATTCAAAGAATTTCCAGAACATTTTGTGTGCAATTCACAATGTAGAATTTGGTTCGAAAGAAAAAATAAAACCTTCTCAATAGGACGAATTGTTTCTGGAAATAATATAGAAGGAGAAAGTATTATTTAAGAAAATTGCTAAACCATGTTAATGGAGCTATTTCTTATGAAGATTTGAAAATTATTAATGGAATTCATGCTTCGATGTTTCGTGAAGCTACATTATTACATGGTTTGCTTAATGATAATTCTAATTGTGAAATGTGTTTGCAAGAAACTTCTTAATATCAAATGCCAAAAACATTTCGTGAACTATTCACTACAATTTTAACATTATGTGATCCACATGATCCTAAAAAATTATGGAATCATTTTAAGCAATATATAATAGAAGATTATGTACAAAAAGGTATAAATACAAAGAAGCTGAATTAAAGGTCTTAAACAATTTAAATGAAATATTACAGCTTTCGGGTAAAACATTGAATGATTATCTAATTGTCCAACATCATATTTTGTCAGAAGAAAATAATCATCTTGCGAAAAGTATTGCTAATGACATACTGATAATAGTTTCAGATGAAGATTTGTTTAGTGAAACGGAGTTAAATTTAAAACAAAGAAAAGCATAATATAATTCTAAATAATGTCTTTAAAAAAAAACAATGGATCATATTTCATTGATGGTCCCGGAGGAATGAGAAAAACCTTTTTATATTGCTCTTTACTTACAGCTGTAAAATCTAAAGGAATAGTAGCTTTAGATATAGCATCTTCTGTGGTGGCAGCATGATTACTTCCTAGAGATAGAATTGCTCACTTAAGATTTAAGCTCCTACTTCAGGTTAGTAGTAAATCAACTACTTCAGTTAGTAAACAATCATCTTTAGCTGAATTATTCAGAATGACACAATTAATAATATGGGATGAAGCTCATATGCTAAATAAAGCGATTATTGAATCGTTGAATGAAATGTTACAAGATATAACAGAAATTAAAATTCCATTTGGAGGGAAAGTGATAGTTCTGGGAGATGACTTCCATCAAATATTACCCGTTGTTCCCAAATGTCAAAAAGAAGATATTATTGATGTAACCTTTGTTAATTCATGTTTATGGCCATTTATTTAATAAAAATCAAATTAGTTGAAAATATGAGAGTTCAATTAGATTTGCCTTTTTCTTAATATTTACTACGAATTGGAAATGGAACTGAGCCTTTACATTCATGCAATATGATTAAACACTCCAAATGAAATGGTTATTGTTCATGATATAGAAACCACTTTTGTAAGCAAATTGATAGATGTTGTGTTTCTAGAATTAAATAATTACCCAAATAATATTGAAACTATGATTAATAGAATAATATTAAGTCCAAAAAGAAAAGAGAATGTTGATTTTATAAATGCTATGTTAATAGAATAGTTCCTCGATGATTTTATTAAATATTATAGTTTTGATGAACCAATAAATATTAATGCACAATCATTTGATGAAGATTTCTTTAATACTTTAACTCCTAATGGTATTCCATCGGATGAATTAATTTTTTTTTTAAAAAAAAACTGTCCCATTATTTTATTGAGGAACATAAATCAATCTGAAGATTTGTGCAATGAAAATAGATTTATTTGTAAAAGATTTAATTAGAACATAACTGATGCTGAAATTACCGTTGGACAATATAAAACAAAAGAGTTTTTCTACCACATATACCATTTGTGCCTTTTGAAAATATATGAGTCCAATTCGATTCAAAAGAATTCAATTCTCAGTCCATGTATGCTTTGCTATGACTATGAATAAAGCTCAAGATCAAACTCTTGATTTAGTTAGATTGTATTTACGTAACCTGTATTTTTACATAGACAACTTTATGTTGCATTATCAAGAGCAAGAAGTAGTAAATGTATTATAGTTCTTATGAAACCAAATGATAAAAAAAACATTACACATGTACGAGGAATGTTGTATACAAGGAAGCTCTATCTGCAGATTCTTCCGTATGAACAGTAACATATATTATCTTCTTACATTTACATATTTACTCATTATGTCGAGAAAAATTCTTCATTTAGTACACACCCCTTTAATTAAAGGGAGCCAAAAGTTTAATATCTTAAATGTTAAACTTTCAAAGACAGACCAATAGTTTCCCGATTATCAAAATTAATTCAAATTCTTATAACTCCATATGCAGATTGCAAACAATTATATTAACTATCTGGGACAATTTTATAGACCATGAAGGCTCTGAGATTACCGATTGCCTTATAAAAAAATCAATGATTGTTGGCAACCATTTAAAGTTGACATCGTTCAAAGGTAAATAAACTTAGAATTTAATCGTCACTTTTAACAAACCATGTCTACAAATAAATTTTAATTTGCCTACACAACTATAATATATTCAATAGAAATATCGTTGTCCACAAAAGCAAACAGTTCAATCTTCATAAACCCAAAGTTCGAAAAACTTGCTGAATTGAGAAAATGGTTAGTACACTTGTTTTGTTATCCATAATTTCTTTTAAATTCCAGTACTCATTTTCCATGACTTTATTGTATTTGATTGTTTACACACTTTTTCACTTATCATTACCTGCTATTTAAGGACTAAAAGAAGTAAAGAAATGCTGACAGAGATGATAACTCAAAAGACATGTGATTTACCGAATACTTCCACTATTCCACCTCCTTCCAAGAATATAATAATCAACATCAAATATATTTTAGAAAACATATCGGTTGTATATTAAATAATAGAATGAAAAATTTTACCATTGATTACTTTCATTAGAATTCTTTCTAGTATGAAAAAAATAGATATTTCCATTAAAAAAGAATGCTAACATTCATTGAAATTACTTCAACGCAAACCATTTTGGATAAGGGGTAAGGTAGAAATGAAGACAAGAACTCGGTCACTTTGGCATATGGCATGTGACACTTGTGGTTGGATGTCTTTTGCTCAATTGAATGAAATGTATCTTTGCAATTATTGCAAGTACATGCATGCAAGAGCAATTCAAAGGTAATAATCATAAATATATTACTATGTACACAAAAATAATCGTTATTTATGTAGTTTAATTTCAGTAAAATTCAAATTGTGCTTAATACAAATGTGAAATTTTTTTCCCCAGAGCAAGATGATGTGTTAACATTGGAGATCACACTGGCAATATTACTGCATCATTATTCAGTGACGTGGTCGAAAAATTCTTGCACCTTCCAGTTGAGAAAATAATTAAAGATAAAATAATGGCAAAGTATTTATGTATCATTTATTACATTCACCAAATTTCCCCACTTATATAACTTGATAATAGATTGTTTAATGTTTCATACAGCCAGATCATGTCATTGATGCTCATAAGTCCAACTACATAGATGAAGACAATTTCATTTACATGAAAGTAGGAAACCCCAATCCAAAGTCTAACCAACCGAGGTTTGATATGGCATATATTTTTGATAACAACTGTGGACTTGAAGAAGCATCTCCAACAGTGTCTCCATATGACGCGAAGAACAAAACTTCCTTCAATTGCACAAATTTCCCTAATAGCAGTCAACACTTCCCACCTACTATACGAAGAAATCTGGTCTTTGAAACATAAATTGTTGAGCAACCAAAAAAACAGAAGATGGTATCATCCGACAAGCCTAAAGATGAAAGGAATACAATTCATTACATTGTCAATGCAATGACAAAGTAATTGTCCCGTACCTTGAACAATTCAAGTAGCAAATAAGTTGTTTTTGTTTTTCGCTAAATGCAAATGTTGGCAATCATTTGGCAAATACTATTGCAACAATATGGACAAATCAACAACAACCAAAAAGTTGTTTTTTGAAGTCCTTTTGACCAAAGGACTCTTTTTTATAGGACCATATTACAACTCATGCATGACATGGACTGTATTTTAATTTTTGGAAACTGTATTTGTATGTTGAGGATGTTGAGATTATTATAATAATGTATGTAAAGTAATGAAATGTATGGAATCTATTTCTTTAAATCTTGTTTCTACTTCACATTTGTTTGCCCACCGTTCTATTTTATCATTGGGAGATCCTATCTCATAATATATAGATGTATTATGTTCACTTACATATTTATAAACAAGTTTGTTTTAGAAGTAGATATTGATTCATCAGACTCAAGATTAAGAGAATTATAACAGTCATCGTGCAACACTCGATCCACAATTAGGAATAATAAAAATAGTAAAGGTGAAAGAAAGAGACTAGCATAGCTTTCATTTCCTTGAACCGAATGTTGCCTTATTTGCTCATCTCTAACATCACGTACTGGAATTCACCACTATTACTTCCCTCTTTACCCTTTTCGATAGGTTTGTCAAATTGGTTAGCCAACTCGGACGACCCGTGACTTGACTTGTGAAAAGTCTGAGCCGACTCAGTGAACCTGAGCTTGAATTGACCCCATGTGACAAGCCAAAATGGCCCGTGTTACGATAGCTAGCTAACAATTGCTTGCATATTCAGGCATCTATACCCCTAGAGGCTTGATTATTAAAAAATAAAATCCGAGCCTGCTAGACTCTACTCGATAAGGCTCGAGTCAAGCCATAGATTTCTAGCCGAGCTTTGGTTCGGCTCGGCTTAAGTCAAAAGGCCCTAGCCGATTATCGGCTTGGCAAAACTCAATCCGCGAACTTTGGCTCATGAGCCGGCTCGACTCAACCGTTTATACCCCTAATCCACAGACAGAAAAATTAGTTAAACAGATTATGCATTTAAATTAATGGAATTTGAGGATGCATTAAAGAAGCAATGCAATTTCCTAAGGTCACATACCTAGACCACAAATTTATCTTAATTGTGTGTTTGATGGATATTATTAAAATTGGTGTGTTTGATGGATATTATTGAGGAAATAATGTATTTTAAATAGTGATATGATGGGAAATATGTGGTTAAAAAGTAAGAAAAAATTATTGATGTGATGAAAAATATTATTTTATTGAAAAATGTGTGCTTGAAAATGAATTTTGAAATAATGTGTACCAAATAAGGGTTAAGAAATTTTTTGTTGGAATTTTATATTTTTACTCGTGAATAATAAAAAGAGTCAAAACAAGTAACTTATTTATTAATGAATAAAAAAGTTAATTTATTTAAAAATTTATTTGTTTACTAATATAAGTAAACTTAGATACAAAGTTAGCTTAGTCAAACATGTACTCTATCTTGTCCGGTCCTCCTTAAAATATTTTCTCTGTGTACAATGCGTGTTTATGTGACTCCCTAAAACCCTTTCGTGAAGCAATTTTGGATTCCCCGCAATTACTATAAATCAAATTTCATTAGAAAAATGTCTTCTTTCGTAAACGGATTCATATTTTGAACAAAGAGTAGATTGATTTGGAATGGTATAACTCAAATAGATCTGAACTTTTTAATCCGATTTGATTGAGTTCATATTGTGTATAATTTAATTGGAGTTGATGGAAGGTACGAGTCAACAGAGCCTCGATCAATTCGCTTCTATTTCATCTCCTGGTTCGTTCGCATCTATATATATGTGTTTATATATACACGTTATTTTATTTTATTTTATTTTTTTGTGTATGTGTGTGTGGGTGTGGGTGTGGGTGTGGGTGTGGGTGTGGGCGTGATTATAATTATAAAATCAATACGATGTTTACTTTATTATTTTTGGGTTTTTGAGAATTGGGATTTTGGTGGGTTAATAAGTAAGTGCTTTCCTTGCTTTCTGCAGCCAAGTGAGTTTGCTTTTCTTGACAAATTATGATTTTGAGTCCCTAATTCTTGCTGCGAATCACCGTTTTAGAATTTTTATCAAATTTGCACGTTTTGTTGTTTAGTGTGACCCCCTTTTTATGGTGAAGTTGCCAGTTTTGTATAAATTTTGGCTTTTGAGAAATTTTACTTTTTTTACTTTTCAATATGAAAATAATTATAGTTGAAAATTGTTGTGTTATTTTGTGAATATTAGGCCTTGGCTTAAAGACTAAAAATAACAAAGCTTTGTATGAATTTGTTTGATCTCTAAAGCAAAGTGATTTTCTAGCAATGCTTTTGTAGCACTTGTGTCACATTCTCCTTCTTGGGGGTTTCTTTGGTTGATGCAGGTGACAGCGCTGTTGAGCTGCATATGTTGACTGAACAGGTACGTTTCAAACACAGCATAATTTTATTGATTTTCGTGCCTCTAGTATTTATGCTTTAATTAGATTTGGTGGTGTGTTTGGTGTTCCATTAGTATCTCTTTTTGAATATATTATCAGCCTCTTCCGCCAAAAGATGAAAGGATTGTTTCTATAAATCCATCTCCGGATGCTTCCATCTCAGGGTCTTCAAGAAACGTTAAGGATCAACATGCAACCTCGGAAACAGGTGTAGCTGTTACCACTATGTATCCGTTTAATGCTTATACTCCCCAAGAGCAAGGTTTTCATTATGGAGGTTAGTTTACTTGCTACTAATCTTGTTGCTTTTACCCGCAAATGTTCATGCATATAGTAGTTTAACAGAGAGAACCAGTCATATTTTGATTACAAGCTACACTTGTATTCTTGTTTCTAGTGAAAGCTAACGTGTTAAACAATTCTTATATATGATGCAGTCTTGTTAAGTTTTTTTTTTCAAAATAACTTATCCCATATGTTTCTTTTAGTAAAACTCTTTAAGATGAATGGCTGGATTATGTAAATTCACTTTTAATGTGAATATTGCATTCCCTTGTCATTGTTAGCCACCTAAACTCTAATGATCTTGTGGTTTTCAAATGGTGAACTTTTTAGGTTAGGAGCTCATCTTTCTTTGGTTTTATTATGGTCAATTTCAAGGTCATGATTAGATGTACTCTGATGTTCTAAGAGATGGTTGTATCATGTATGGTATGGTATAATTCCTTTCAATTTACTTACTGACTTAAATCACCCCTTCTCTAGCACAAGTGCTAACTTGTAGTCTTGTTCTGATTAACCTAGCAATTTCATTTAATACCTAATATATTTCATTAATAACAACTGCACTGAATTACCATTTCATTTTTCAGTATCCTATATGATTCGTTAAGAGATATTGTTTTCTAAATGTAGTGGTTATTACCTAAATAACCCCTCTTTTTTCTATTAATCGAGCAGCAATTAATGGGTAGTTTTACTTGCTTCTAGTTAGGGCCGAATATTTTTTTGGGTCACTTCGAGATTCGCTATTTATGAAAGCAACCGTTGAGTTTCTTAAAGTAGGAAGTGAAATGAATTTATGATAATGTGGTTTTTTTCTGTATCAACTCAAAGCAAAAGAGATTTCATAATTGTAAAAAGAAGAAGTTCACTGACATGGTTGAGTTTTTTCGCAATTATGTTGCCTATTGATGTTATTTTTTTCTGCTTCTGCTCACCTGTTCTTTGGATATGTATCTTACTGTTTTTTTATCCAGGTTATGGCAATGGCACTGGTAACCGGGATGAACATTCTAACTATGTTAATTCCAACAACTTGCATGTCTTACCTATGGTGGGTTTTGATAAATTTTATATATATTTGCCTTTTTACTAAGTAGTGCCTGACAGACTAATAATTTTATTTTGTTTAGGCAATGTACAATGATAACGCATCGCTTTACTTTCCTCCTGGCTATGGATTTGATTCCCAGATTGCATATGGACAGTTTTCTCCCCTTCCAAATCCTCTATCTCCTATAATGGTCGACAACCATCTGTTCTCTCCACATCAAATGCCTATGTCTCCGTCATACTATCCTCCATCAATTTCCCCAGGCCTGCCACATGTCACTTCAGCACTTCCAGTTGCACAGCCGGAATTGGTTCCATCAGCTAGTAGTGGCCAAGAAAATCTGAATGAAAATGCAGCTTTTGGGCCAGGATCAGGTTACTATTTACCTTTTGGATCTTTTGGTGGAGATATATCTGGAAGTAGTGGGATCGGTCTGTACAATATTTCTAGCGAGTTTGGATCTGGTGAACCATTTCCAAATCATCCTAGTGCCATAGAAACTAGCAGGTTCATGTCTCCATTGACTTCTGGGACTGTATATCCTCACCCAGTTGGTATACTTGGGGCATACGAGCAAAATGTTGCACAGGTTGGTGTACAATACATGTATCTGTGTATACTCTCATGCATAGAAACAATTCATTGACCTCTTTTTCATATTATTTATTATTCTGTTGAGTAATTTGTGCTAGGTATATAATACTTTTAGTCATTTTATCTGCAAGTGGCGAGTCAATTGTGATTTTGATAAATCTCGTCGAAAGTTTGTTATATTTGGAAAACGTATAATTGCTATAAATATATCTTGTAAAAACATATCACCCATATAAATATTTGTTAAAAGAATATAACTTCTAAATTATATCTGGTAAAACAACAGTTCGCCATAGTTCTCACTCAATGCGTATTTTGTTTCATTTTTCTTTTTCTTATTCTTTTTCCTTCTTCAAATATTAATGCCTGACATATTATATAATTGCAAATATCTCAATGGCAGGCTCCCATTCAAGGTTTTGGATTGATGTCAAATTCCTCATCTAGACATTATCCACATGTTGGCTCTTATCAAAGCACTGGTGGGTACACTTCTAACCGGAATAGGTTTGCCACTGACAAAGGCAGAAGACATGAAGGGGATCAGGACTCTGCTGGTATTTCAACTGATTTGCTGGGTTTCTCAACAGATCGTAACCGCGGACCAAGGGCTTCAAAGACAAGAGGAAAGAGTTCCTCAGAATTGGGCTCATCATCTCGCATTAATAATGACGTAAATTCTACTTCTGTGTTTCACATTGATCAGTTCAATTCCCCAAATTTCATCACTGATTATGAAAAGGCCAAGTTTTTTGTTATCAAGTCTTTCAGTGAAGATAATGTTCACAAAAGTATTAAATACAGTATTTGGGCTAGCACACCTCTTGGAAACAGGAAACTTGATGCTGCCTATCACGAAGCAAAAGAAATGAAAGGCACTTGTCCGGTCTTCCTATTTTTCTCAGTAAGTTTTTTTGAACTTCCTTAACTGATGAAACTTGAATATGAG
Organism: Fraxinus anomala; assembly: GCA_903798345.1. Classification (NCBI taxonomy): domain Eukaryota; kingdom Viridiplantae; phylum Streptophyta; class Magnoliopsida; order Lamiales; family Oleaceae; genus Fraxinus; species Fraxinus anomala. Next base: position 14,257 of record CAIGRN010119296.1, read on the forward strand.
AATTAACGCATGCGAGTAATTAGTAATTACCTTGAGGAGAAATTACTGATGTTGAAAAGGACTAGTCGTCTTGAAATAGAGTCATAGAAGTCTTCAAATACTATAATGACATTGTTATCTGATGGAATGTTCTGAAGTAATTGTGACATGTATCATTTAAGTTCTGCAATTTTAATGTTATTTTGTTCTTTATCTGTGCCAGAATTTGCATGTTGTTTGGGCTTGTGTCGTCATTTTTTTTTCCCCTCTCTTCTCACTATGTCCCAAGGTAAAAGGTAATATTAGAAAAATATCAGCACTCAAATTATCTGCAACCTTTGTTGATCTGGCCACTAACTACTTGGTTTTAAGTGAAAAGAATTAGACAAGACCGAGGTGTCAACCTTGTTCATGCTATTTACATTTGTTATCTGTCATCCATAAATAGAATGTGACATTGTAGTAATTGGGGGAATGACCATCAGGAAGTTCGAGCGGTCAACGTGAGTTGCACTACTGCATTGGACATTTGTGCCCCACATTAACATCATATAAGAAATTCAACATGAGATTATATCAAGTTTATTTTAGTTCTTTATATTGGACTAGTGAATTATTAGCCCTTGCTTGCCATACCATTCATTTGTCAGATGGAGCTTTCACATGTAAGTTGTGCCATAGTCATGTGGTGTATTTATTCTTTGTAAAATTGCTTGCTGTGGTCAATCTGCAGGTTAATGCTAGTGGACAGTTTTGTGGAGTAGCCGAGATGGTTGGACCAGTTGATTTTCAGAATGATGCTGACTACTGGCAGCAGGATAGGTGGATTGGGCAGTTCCCTGTCAAATGGCATATTATAAAAGATGTACCCAACACTCAATTCCGCCACATACTTATTGAAAATAATGATAACAAGCCTGTTACTCACAGTCGAGATTCTCAAGAGGTATTGCTGTCTTGAAATATCTTCTTTCAATCTTGAAAATGTTTTATTTTGCTAACACACAGTCACTTTTTTATGTTTTTTGTCTAAGACGTATTAACCACCTCAATATTTTATGGTTGGAAGGATCGACTGCTAATTGTGTCTCAAGGCCTGCTAGATATTCTGTAGCGGATGTTTCGTTGTTACATTGTGTTCATAGTTCCAACTCTATTTTTTCTGATTCCTAACTTTGGGAGGGAATGTGAGAGGAAGAGCATTTTCCATGCTATGATGTGTGTGGGCATATTGGATCAAATCAATATTTCTGAAAACTCATGACAGAGTTGAGATTTCATTTAAGAGTGTAGTCAATCCTGATAGTGCAAATGAGGCAAGGCCTCTCTTTGACTTGAGGTTGCTGGTTTCTTTTGGACTTGTAGTAATTTATTTGCGAACCTTTTTTTACCAGAATCAGTATCATATTTGGTCCATTGAATTTCTTCGTACTTAGTTTGGTAGTTTGTTGACCATCATTTACTGTTTTTGTTTACCTTCATGTTTCTTTATTTTATCTCAATCAATCTACTGTTTCTTTCAACATTGTAGAATTTCTTATTTCAGATAATAGTCCTCCTGCTTTTAATGCTTCTACTCACAATGGCGCATCGAAGTTTTATTTTATCTGTCTCCACATATAAACACTAGGTCTATCAATATAAATAGGTTCATGATTTACTCATGGTTGCAGCTCAATTTACCTTTGTGGTGTTTTGTTTCAGGTGAAACTTGAACAAGGGCTCGAATTTTTAAAAATATTCAAGAATCATGATGCTGAAACATCCCTTCTTGATGATTTCAACTTCTATGATGAGCGAGAGAAATCCTTGCTGGAGAGGAAGGCCAAGCAGCGAGCCAGTTCAACTGGAAATACAGCAACTCTTGCTGCAGAATCAATAAATCAACTGTCTAATAACTTGGCCAATGCCCTGGGGTTGGATGGTGGTAAAAACATTTCCCATACTGAATTGGAATAAGCATGAACTCGACTTTACCTGATATAGTGCTTAGAGGAGTTGGGTACAATTGGACTTAAATAATGGGAGGATCTTTTGAGGTGGTATCATTAACCTCAGACTGATAGCTTCTCCCTCCCTCTCCTCAGATAAAAGAAAAAGAGCCTGGGTAGTTGATATTTGGGATTGTTGGAGGTAGCAGCAGTTTGGAATCTGGGATTCTTTTCTTTCTTTCTTTCTCTCACTTATTGTTTAATAGTGGCATAGAGCTGAGTACATAGCGTAGGAGGGTTGTGAATCTTACATACTTGATGCTTATGGTTTGTACTTGTAGCTTTATTATTTTATGCAGGGCAATTATTTCCAGCTTCTTTGTAGCAACAATTTGTACCAGTCCCGGAATGGGTGGAAGCTAATTTAAGGAATACATGATTTACAGAAATTTATGAATAGGTTTCCCTTGTGTATTGTCCAAGATTTTAGGTAACAATTGAAAAATTAGACCATTTGTTCCATATTTTCTTTTGTCATCTCCTTCACGGGAAAAAGTTGTGGTTGAAAGAAGAAAATGAAAGAAGAAATAGTATGTGTATTTTGAGAGATCAATTATTTGCACATTTTCATATTTGTTTAGTTTGCAACTGTTACATCAATTTTTGCACTCTGCTTGATCAAATTGCAAGTAAATTTTTCTTCTGGGGAAATTTTTTTTTTTTTTTTGGGGGGAGAAAGGTCGATTCATTCACCTCTTGACAAGAGTCATTTCCAAGTCTGTAAATATTATATCTATTTTGGGTATCGCTGAATTACCAGTGAAAATTTTAAATATTGGGTGACTATACGTATGTGTTACTTTTATGAATAGAAATATTGACAGAGAAATTTACTTCTCAAAATATACTGTTTGACTAGGACATACATCACCATAAAAGTGACAAGCCCCATTGATTTCCATTACTCCTTGTTAAAATATAATTTTTTTCTCTTCTTATTAATTACACATTTTTTAATAAAATAATATTACATGTAAATTCAATTTTTTTTCATTTTTTTAAATATACATTCTTCAAAAAAAAATTTACTATTCCTCATTATAATGTGGAATTACGAGGGTAAAAATGGGCGCTTAACATAACAAAATATTAAACCCATGTTTGGTATAAATTAAAATTTAATATTAATTTAATCATATAATTTTTTAAATTCACTACTTTTCAATCACATTTTATCAATTTTTTCGAATTTTTTATGTTAAACAAATTAAACTAAGAGTTTATTTTTTGGCAGCCAGTATTATACATTTGTGTACAAGTAAATGAAAATTTAAATTGATTTTATTCAAAACGGTTGTCCAATACTTATATTTGAGTTCCTCGATGTACTAAGATTTTTTATTTTTTATTCTATTTATGTCAACATTTTATAGTAATTAAAACATTACAAATTCAGTATTATTAATTATAAAACTAGAAATACTTATACTGCAATAAAATAAATAATTGTTTTGTCATTTTTTTTATTAAAAAAATATGTTGTAAGATGTATCCTCGTACACGTATTCAACATTCGAATATTTTTTAACTGTATCTCCACGACTTAACTTTTAAAATGAGAAGAATTCAACTCCTAAATATTTACTCGTATTCGATAGCTACGCTCGAGTTCGAGCAACATAGATTAATACTATTACTTGCATGATTGAAGAGGGCTAATTAACTGCATGTGCACCTTCTGTTCTGGGCCCTACAATGTTTCACATGTGGCAAGACGTTATTGGCTTATTAAACAAAAAAACTCCGGGACCCACCTAGAATAACCAACTACCATTTTATTAAAAGGAATTCTTCTTTCAGACGCTGTACTTTAATTAGATGTACATTTTTCTTCTGTTGACCAATTCAATATTTTCGTTAAGTGAGACCCGCAGGCTCAGTATTGACCGGCGCTTGAGTGTATAAAACCCCGTAGTTCTACTGTAGACCTTTTCAATCTCTACCGTTGTTGCACTCACTGCCCACGGTTTAGATCAAGCAATAGGTAGGACCCACTAGAGCTACATGTAGGAGAGAAAATTGCACCAGAGTTCGTAACTATTGCCCAAATAACAAGTTAATGTTCAACTTTTTGAAACAAACAAGTTGATCCTTTTTTTTAATCATGGTTGCACGTTCGAGGGTTAATTACTAAGCCATTGTTTGATCCCCCATTATTTTCAAAATACATTTTTCTCACTCTTATTTTCAACCATATATTTTCCAATAAAATAATATTACGTGTAAATTCAAAATTTTTTCTTTACTTTTTAATCACATTTTCTATCAATCTACTATTTTAAAATATATTTTTCAATAAAAATGAGGCTCACACATGCTCTAAATTTATCAATCCATTGCCTTCCGTCGATGTAATGAAAATCATTATTTAATATGTTAAAATTGAAATCCATTCACGTGTTTTTAAGCTTAAAAATGAAATATAATAATAACACAGAACAAATAGCAAGGTCGTCATTTATTCAATCAAATTGGACTCTAAAAGCTTGTTTAATTCTCACTTTTTTTTAAAATACATTTTTCTCTCTTTTTTTCAACCAAACATTCTTTATTAAAATAATATTACGCGTAAATCAAATTTTTTTCCTTATTTTTTAACCATACATTCTCCATCAATTTACTATTCAAAAATATATTTTTCAAAAAGAATGGGGCTCAAACACATAATAAATAAGAAATCCTCAATTCGCATTCTAGGGTTCTTAAATTTTGATCGCTAAATGAGAGCATGTTTGAGCCCAATTTTTTGTTAAAAAAAAAATTGAAATAGTAATTTGATTGAGAATGTATGATTAAAAATTAAAGAAAAATTTTAGATTTGCGAGTAATATGATTTTATTGAAAAATATATGATTGAAAATAATAGAGAACAATATTTTTTTTAAAATAATGAGAATCAATTAAGAACGAAGTCAATTTTTGACATATTCCACCATATTGGTGTGACTGTGTCTATGTTGACAATATCTTGTATCATCAACTTTGATCGATGTTAATTCCAGTAGGTTTTTGCAATTGCAACATTTATGGAAAATCAAATGCTCGCAAGTATAGATCTATCATCTAGTCCATTTGCGATTCAAAAGTTCGATGACGAGTCAAATGATTAACCTTAGATAAGATAATCGAGTTAATTTCTATCTATATTTTTTCTGTATTGTCATGTCATCTTCATGAAAAACGTATTTTACTTCAAATTTATGGATACTAGTCAAGTCGAGAAGTAAAATCTAATATCGTAAAGTGGGATGTGCAGACATCAAGTGATAATTTTAGTAAGAGCTTGTTTGGTAGAGATTAA
>CAIGRN010119304.1:0-16339 GCA_903798345.1 Fraxinus anomala
AAAAAAAAAAAAATCAAGTTTAAAAGTCTAGACAAGTGTGAAAATCACCCTTCTCAATTTTACAAAACATAATCAATAATGATACACAAAAAAAAGGGAACGGAAAAAGGGAATGTAAAATTTGCGACGAAGATGAGAAAATGCCATGTTGTTGAGAGTTTTTCTATGACTAGTAAGATGAACGTGCATTATATGTTAGTTGGTTAATGTAAAAATAAGAAAAAAAAAAAAAAAAAAAGGTAAGCAGTGACCAACATAGGCGGGACCCAGGGCCGTCTAGGTAGCAAGTGCAATTGAAAACCCTGGCATGTAATTTTAGCCCAGCAGGGCACCTCATAATTTCAGCATAAATCCCTGTAGTCTAAATCTTTTTCAATTCGTTCCTTCAATTTTTGATCATGTCCAAATTGGTATCCAACCATCAAACTCATCTACTTTGGTCCCTCATTTCGAAGTTCTTTGCATTTGCTCCTTCAGGTTTCAAGAATGTGCTAGTTGATTCTCCATTCCAGTTTCTGTACACTTTTAATCTCTCAGTTCCAAATTTTGTACAATTTTAGTCATTCCATTTCTAGTTGCTTCCAATCACATCTACATCTTCCGGTTGCTCCTCATTCCATCATTAAACTCCAATTGACATTTTTGCACATCCAAGTCGGGATTTTAGTATGAAAGCAACATGTATACTGAAATTAAATAGAAATTCGTTCAAATACTAAAAAAAAAAAAAATCAAGTTTAAAAGTCTAGACAAGTGTGAAAATCACCCTTCTCAATTTTACAAAACATAATCAATAATGATACACAAAAAAAAGGGAACGGAAAAAGGGAATGTAAAATTTGCGACGAAGATGAGAAAATGCCATGTTGTTGAGAGTTTTTCTATGACTAGTAAGATGAACGTGCATTATATGTTAGTTGGTTAATGTAAAAATAAGTGTGTAAATTTGAAAGAAATTCATTTTTAAACGTGAAAGATATTTATGAGTTGTTTTAACTTATTTTCATCTCTTTTATATTTTATGTTTTTTATTATTGATATGAACATATTGTATTCACTCTATTTAGCTTCTCGTTACAATTATTTATTTATTAAAGTTAGTTATGTATTATTTAAGTTTATAATATTTTGTATTCAATGTTATTAATTTTACATTTCCGCAAAGTAAGCTGAAATATGGTTATAAGGTACGCATAAACTTCTTCCATTTTATAAAAAGAAAAAAATAGCCGTGTCATTAAATTGTTACTATATTAATATTTTGCAAAACGAAAATATTTTTTATAGATGATAATTTACACCAAAATAAATGAGTTTCACTCTGTAAATTGAAGAGCCAGTCTTCGAACTGTACCTTCTTAGTCAAGAAATCAGCTCCACTGGTAGCCTTTTATTGGTTACTGATCAATGCTTGTAGGCTAAAAGATGCAGCACATACATCCCATTCCATGCCTGTACTATCTCATCATCTTTGAATTCTAAAGTTGCAGTGCGTAAAACATGGTGAGAAATTATATATCCCCATATATTCAGAGAAAAACTATAAAGTACATACTAAAAAATAAAAAAAAATAAAAACAAAATATGTTATTCATAACCACCTTCTAAAGCAGTTGCCTTTGATATATAACTGCAATATCTGTACCTTGATGTTCCAGCAAGTCCAAATTTTTCAACTGCAACCTCCAGACATTCTTCCCAAGATGGTAAAACCCAATTTACAAGAGAACCAACATTTGATGATAAATTGCCTCTTGAGCCTGAGCTGAATGACGAAACACAGAATCGTGAAGAAGAAATTGAGTTAACCAAAGATGATGTCGCCATCGAGGGTGTTCATATTGATACAATCATGGCAGAAAATAGCTAAGAAATGCAAAATAATATTTGTTTTAAAATAGGAAAATAAGCGACAACATGCTATTAAAGCATGAATTTAACCCTTTTTTCAATACCCAGGATGGTGGTGATTTTGTAAGGATGTAAAAATTAATTAGAAACTATTTTACCAATGTGATAGGTAAATGCTGCTTTCATGGAGATGTGATTGGATATAGAATTGTAAAAACCTAGAAAGTAGAATTCATTTAATGGGACCATGTATCCCTGAGATCTTTCTCGAATGTTATTGATGGTAGATTTTAAGAATTTCAGGCATTCATCAGATTATACATTATATAAACATGACTCATTGTAGTTAGTGTATGCTAACAGAATTTCACAACTATCATGACATAGAAAGGTTGAAATGAAGAAAATGAAACACTTACAAGTTACAAGTGGATTGTATGCCAATTCAGTATGTCATGTATGCTATGAGACGGACCCTTTTTGGATTTTGGAGGAATCATCTCAAACTTATGAATGAATGTTGATGTTAGCTTTTGATTTTTATGAAATGTAGCTCGTGTCTTATTTCACTTTCATATCAGTACACATTTTCTGGCCGTAAATTTCAACTATCACGACACACCAGATTATTGATACTTATCTGTATTTTACGTCATGGTTTCTTCGTTAGTGCATGAAAACTCTCATGTTAATATAGTTCATACGGTTTCCTATGCTCTATGCATAGTTAGAAAATAGAAATTATTCCTCAATCACACAAAATAATGTGATTTCTGAATCAGACCACAATGGAAAACTCTTAAGAAGAATGAGCATAGTTTACGCATGAAGTGACAGACCCAATATATAAATATCATACCTCTCTTTGTAACGCCTCATCAAGCTCCTTCTTATCATCAGGAGTAATATCTTTGGCATTTAGCTGAGTGAGACAATCTCGAATCCGAAAACATGCAAATGGAAGAGGTGAGCATTTTCCAAAAATTCAACTATATATTGGTAAACAATGAACTAAATATATAAGCTACTTTACATTAAACTAACATTAATCACAAACATTGCATGCTTTTGAAGCAAAGATGTACGAACATCATCTGAAGCACCTGCAAAATGTCGAGAAACGTAAAATTCACTTTTTGTTTACATGATATATATATGTGTGTGTGTGTGTGTGTGTGTGTGTGTGTGTGTGTGTGTGTGTGTGTGTGAAAAAAAACAAAAGGAAAGTTTCAATTGACAAGTCTTAGGGGTTTGTTATTTCCCTATAAACTTCATTTGCACCACCTATCGTGAAAAAATTGAAAATATACTTGTAATTTCTTTAAAGATACGCCCACGCAGTGATTTCCAGTGAGTAAATTGCCCATCTTAATTACTTATCTCAAAGCGATTAATCGCTTATTATGCACACAGAGACACGTGCACTACATAAAATATAAACTGATACAAGTACTTTACCCTGTTGCCTGACAGAAGTAAATTTATGTCATTGGAAAGATGGAACATAATATTCACCTGAGCCGAGCACAATGGCACTCATCAGACCTTAAGGTAATCATGTATTTCTGCAGCTGCTTTGGCTCAAAACTGCTCACACCAACTACTCGAACCAAACCCTGTTTCCCAAGATACATCATTTAAACATCAGTTTGAAATCACAATAATGTGAGGGTAAATTAACTTCTCCCATAAAGAAGTGAAAGATGTTGAATTTTAGTAAGAAAAAATAGTGACAAGAATGACAAGAAATATACAAACAACAAGCACAGTGCAAAGATTGGAGAAGAGACAATATAATTTTGTTATAGTATTCATCAAAATTTTCATTGGACAAATATATGCAATAAGTTCATCGTGACCTTTTCATACATTGCCACTGAACCATCCCAAAGAGTTCACTCCTGCAGAGGAGCATAATTTGCAGTTGACAAGTTTCATTGTCCTATTCCTATTTTCTCAATTTGCATGCTATTCTATGAAGACCTGAAACATTATTCGGCATGAAGATTTATCTAGTTAGGGAAATAGGCAAAGCTATTATAACTCATTTATTTATATCAAGGCAGTGTCATTTTTCATATTCCATCAACTTGCTGCAACAGATACTGAAGAAATAAAAATCGAGAACTTGTTCTGGCTTTGAAATGAAGCCATTGGATTCTTTTATATCCGATAATTTTATTATAAAATTACTGCTATAACAATTAGATGAAGAAATATTTGAAGATGATGCATACTTGCAAGCATTCATAAATTGACCAAGTGCTACGTGCCATGGGTATGCAGCAAATTTTGTTGCGATCAAAATGTCATCTCGCACTTGCTTATTTCCTGATAATGCAAATAGCCAAGTATTTTGTTTAGCAAAAATAATCGAACAAGTATCTTCATCTTGCAATTTAAGTTAACTTGGATCCCTATAAGAATCGTTAACTACAATATAACTCTTGTTCTAAGTGTGCAAATTACGAAGTTACAAAGTTAAATCAACATAGGTAAACCGGATTGCAAGGGAAAGTGTCCAATTCCTTATAAACCCCCAAACTAAGCTTAATTACTGCACTTTATACGTCTAAATCTACATAAAATCAGATATTAACATAAAAACCAAAAACTAATCCGCTCAACAGTAAGGGATTTAATCATATGGGTATACTACAAAATGCACGAGTAATTCTCATATTTCTTGGGGATGGGGGGTCATACCTTTTGCCAGGGCCAGAAACATGGGAATCTGAGATTCTTTAGCAATGGCGTAGAAAAAACGATAGAGTTATTGGAAGAGGCAAAATAGCTTATTTATGCAGTGGGTACCAAAATTCACAAACACATAAAAAACTAAATTAAAAACCCAATAATGTCTCATGAACAGCAAGAAAAAAAAGCTTTCTACAAAAAATTAAAATGAACGAAGAAAAGTGAAATTCAAGAACCGATCTGAAGAACTCCGTACTTTCTAGCAGAAAACTTCCTTCCTCCCGAAACCCTCATTCTCCTGCGCGATTGAAGATTCATTCTTTTGCAGATTCAAACGATCGGTGAATGATTTCTGTGAGAAGGTCTCGTTGACTTCGAAGAAATTTTGGGAAAGGTTTGTGTAAAAATATTGTTAACGAACTAATTATTTTACTTCATCAGTAAAAAAGTTGTAAGTGATACGAATTAGTCTTCAATTATGGAATGAATAGTTGAAACTTTTTTTTTTTTTTTTTTTAATTTTACAGTTAATTAATATCACATATGAACTTTTCCTTGGGGAGAGATGCGCACGCATTCAGACAACATTGCGCACGAAATTTCCATTAGTGAAAGGTTGTAATCTTTTACCCACCAAAATTCAGTTGTTAACAACCATCGGTGAAAGTTACAGGATAATCCATTTCCGACGTATTAACTGTTCGATTTTTTGTGGTGTCTCTATGATATTACCTATTTATGACATGATGATGCATGAATATAAAGGTGTAACAATCCAGCATAAATTTGTTAAATATCAAAATGAACAATAGAAAATACAATTTTTTACGAGTACAATACGACATAAAACATCAGCTTACGATCTTCAAATGATTTTTGAACTAGGCTTCTACCGGTACAAACCCCACTATTTGTCCAAATAAAAAGCAAACCTTATTTGCTACACCCAACAAATTCGATACTCAGGTTCAATTTTGAACTAAACTTGTTCATACGGGTTTGGCTCATCTTCAATTTTCATCGCACTGATTAATATGACGCGATCAGAAATTGTAGAAAGCATTAACTGAACCATCTCAACAAAGCCACCCAACATACTAGACATACTCGGCCAGGATAGAAAGAGAAGCAAAATTATGGGATAAACATACCAAAAGAGAAATTGTGGAAATATTAATGAGGCTAAGAGACATAGCATTAGACACGGTGAAAACTTTTTGACTTTAATGAGCATGTACTTGTTTCTAGTGTTAATCCCAGCGAATGTGAGTGGGATTCCAATGAAAATAGAGGAAACAAGAAAGAGAAGAAGAGTGAGAAGGCAAAATTTCATAATGGTGATGTTGCAAACTATACCAAAAGGATCCCACTTCGAAGGATTCTCTAAAATTACAGATTTGAGAATGTTGGCTAGAACTGGGAAAGCAAAAGTGAGGTTAACTAGGTAAGACATCATGTTCTGACCTTAAGATTATGCTGGTTGTGTTGAGCAATTTGTAAGATTTTATATAGCCCTTTGGTGACGCATGAATAGACGTAGGAAGTGGGGGCATTGGGTCCCAATTAATCCCAATTCCCAATTAATTTCGGGAAGTAGCTTTCACAATTAATAAAATATGTAAGTGAGAATAAATCCTATAAAAAAGGTCTTTCTTCCGTACTTGCATGAAATTTGAAGGCTCATCAAATTAGTTAAATCCATAAATGTTACCCACATTTATACTTAGTGTCACAATTGGCCATTCACTTTGATTTTATTTTATCACACTTAGTGTTACATTGATCACCCATTTGACTTTATTTCACTACGATCATCCTACTTTATACTTAGTGTCATATTGACCACCTAATTTAATTATGTTAAATAAAGTTATCGAGTGACTTGATTGAAAATAAGTATGAAGTTGGATAATTATGATGAAACAAAATTAAATTGGATGGTCAATGTTACACTAAGTATGAAATTTGATGATCATGGTGAATTTAGAGTAAGGGAGGTCCTCTTTAGAATATAGAAAGTTTAAGCTATGATTAAAATATCAACTTATTTACTAGATAGTTTAGAAAAGTTAAATCTAAAGCATTATCTCATTTTCTTGCTTAAGACACGTCTTCACACTCACGGGCCCACTTGCACCCGCTAGTCACCATTTTTTAATTAATTGTCACAAATATGTACAGAAATAAAAAAATTCATTCAATACGATTTGACAAAATGATGGTGTGGCAACATGGATCGCTCAAACTATTTGACAAAACTATTTGCAACTTTTCTTCTCTCTCTCTCTCTCTCTCTCTCTGCTTTTTATCTCTAAATATTTCTCTTTCTAACCTTACGACGTGGTTGGGATAATTTCATTCTCTTCATTTTGGTGTTTTGTTTAGAGTTTGGCATGGTAGGATTCGGTTCGATTTTAAGGAAAATCGAATCAAATTCAAAATTTTCAAGTATTTAATAAATGTAATCATCGAGTTTAAATTTAATTATAGAACCGTTCGAATTCGGTTCTATTCGGTTTCGAAGTTTCGTACAATAATTAATTTTTTTTTATATTATAACTACGCTACATTAATTCGACTATGACATATTCAATCTTAACTCTTACAAAATAATATAGTTCAATATCTTTTGCACATCTCTTTATTGAGTTTTTTCATAGACTTTTTGCAACTTTTCTTCTCTCTCTCTCTAGCTTTTTATCTCTAAATATTTCTCTCTCTAACCTTACAACATGGTCGGGATAATTTCATTCTCTTCGTTTTGGTGTTTTGTTTCATACATTGGTTAATGAGAAAGTGTCATATCTATAATCTGGGCCCTCTTGACTTATTTGGTAAGTTTCACTCAACCCTATATGTTTATTTCATTGCAGCATGATTGGCAGTGCTCATAAGTGACTATAAGCTATAAGTTTATGTAATTTTTAGATAATATATGAGTAGTAGTAGTTATGAGTTCTATGGAAATATGAACAAAAAATATATTTGACTAGTTTAAATTTATAATTTAAGCTTAATTTTTTCATCTAAAGGCGGAAACCAATTTACTGAACATTGCATGCGATTGACACAATTCTTCACTCCGAAACTTATATATTTTTGCAAAGAAAGTCTTTTACTATAATTATATGATACCTGTAACGATTTATTTTTATTTGAATCAATCCAGCAAATTCATCATATACCAATATGATTAATACGAATTAATTGCATTTAAAGAGACACTAATAAGAATCACCGTTCCTTAATTAATTATCATAGACAACAATCAAATTCAAAAATTTATTAAATGTAATTATGATTTGACTTCTTTAATCTTCGAACTTCATTCTTCTTATCACTAGCAATAGTATCCGTCTTGATCACTTCACAATCTTTAGTCCCTGTTTGTCATTCTTTAAAATTTTAAATTATTTGCTGCAGTATCATTCTCCATCAAACTTTCACACAATAAAATATTCTATACATAAATCAATAAAATTTTCTTATTTTTTAACCGTACATTCTCCATCAATCTACTATTCTATAATACATTATAAGAAATTAATGGCTCTCAAACAGGGCTTAATTCTAATTCTAATAATGGTGTATTTGATGGATATTATTGAATTAAAAATGTATTTTAAATAGTGATAGTCTATATTGCAACAAATCTCAAGTGAGAAAATATAATAAGTTCATGTTTGATAAGAATCAAAATTAGATTTTTAAGTTGTGTTTGATGGATATTATTGAGAAAATAATGTATTTTAAATAGTGATATGATGATAAATATGTGATTAAAAAGTAAGAAAATATTATTAATATGATGAAAAATATTATTTTATTGAAGAATGTGTAGTTGAAAATAAGTATTGAAAGAATGCATTTTTAACGAATGTGTGTCAAACGCGGGCTAAATATGAATGAGTGGATTTTAATACTGTTCATAAGCCGATCTAACTAAGCCGAGCCATGTTGAAGTGAGTCGTGTTAGTTGAGCCGTTTGGAAGTGTGCTGGTTCCAGAACATTCACTTCGTCTGCTTTTTCTGTTTGTTTCTACGTCCCAAAAGTCTTTCTTTCTAGGTCTGCTTTTCTTTCCAAGAAATGTTGAAAATTTGTTTATGGGATTATTTGTTGCACAATTGGAGAATTAGCTACCACCGTATTTCTTTCTATATCTGTTTTTCTTTACAGACAATTTTTTTTTACTGTTCAGAAGTTTTTACTTCGACGGTACAGACCACTCTTTTGATGTAATGTCGTCTCGCCACCAAATCTACCCACTTCCTTCTTTCCCTTTTTCTTTGAATTTCGAATTTGACATCTTCTTTGGACGGTCGATTTTACCTGTATTTATCAAGAACTCCGCATGCAAAAACAGAGATACCAATGACCAACCAAATCTTCAATATTCATCACATTGATTAATATGACGCGATCAGAAATTGTAGAAAGCATTAATTGAACCAGCCACCCAACATACTAGACATACTCGGAGAGGATAAAGAGAGAAGCAAAATTATGGGATAAACATACCAAAAGAGAAATTATGGGAAGATTAATGAGGCTAAGAAACAAAGCATTAGACATGGTGAAAACCTTTTGACTTGAATGAGCATGTACTTGTTTCTGGTGTTAATCCCAGCGAATGTGAGTGGGACTCCAATGAAAATGAAGGTTACAAGAAATAGTAGAAGAGTGAGAAGACAAAATTTCATCATGGTGATGTTACGAACTATACCAAAAGGATCTCACTTCGAATGATTCTCTAAAATTATAGATTTGAGAATGTTGGCTAGAACTGGAAAAGCAAAAGTGAGATCAATTAGGTAAGACATCGTGTTCGGATCTTAAGATTATGCTGTGTTGTGTTGAGCAATTCTGATCTCAAGATTTTAGTGCTATCTATAGGCACAACAAGGGTGTTGGATGGTAACACATAAAAGAAAAGACAACTAATACATGCACTGGCGGACCCAAGGGGGGGCCTCCCCCCCTCCCCCCAACTTCTGAGGAATTTTTTTTTTTTTTAAATCATGTTTATTTTTATAAAATCATGTTTGGTATTAATTGAAATTAATTAACAATTAATTTTATAACATATTTCATGTAATTCATAATTGTTTTAATTTTTATCAAAATTTACTAAAAATTTAATTTTAATATCCACCAAATAGGGGCAAAATCACAATAAATTTGAATTTTTGATAACATGTTAATTTAAAAAAAAATTCGACGATCAAATGCTAATCGATCTACAAATTGTTTATGTCATTTCAAAGCTTATTTTGAGAACTACATTATGAGCATATCGAATAGTCCAAACAAATATCGAAAATATTTAAAAATACATTAAACGTAAGATATCTAACTCGCATTTTTTTAAATTCAATTATTTCATTAATATTTATTATTTTTACGATACAAATTTCTCAATGTAATTTTCATCATTTTATTAGGAAATTTTATATGGAATATGACATCAAAAATTTCGAAATTTTACATCCGAAAAAGTCATATCTCATATAAATTTTTGGATGTAAAATTACATGGGGTATGATTTTTTTGAACGTAAATTTTCGATTGTAAAATTTCTCCCAAGTTCTTTGAAAGTTTGATTGTGCCCCCCTAACTTTAATGTTCTGCGTCCGCCCCTGAATACATGTGATTAGAGGTCAACAAATTCTAGTCGAGTACAACAAATAGAAAAAAGTTTCACGAATTCAATGGGAAGTAGCTTTCACTGTTAACGATAATGATAGTCTTGGAATATCCCTAATAGCACTAAAATCTCGAAATACAAACGAGAATTCAGTGGTTAGAATCTCTCTAAATAGCACTAAAATCTCTAAATGCAAAAGAATTTAGTTTTTCTTGATAAAATACAATTCAACAAAGTTGTTTGTACAGATGCATTGTACTTTACAAATGATGACATGACAACATTTTGACGGCCGTATTAATTATGTTTTTTTGTTAAAGATAGCGTAAGATTTTGCCACCTGTAATTTATATAAACCAGGTGGTACATGTATCTTTTATCTTTAAATGTTTCTCTTTATTAGCAATTCGCATAAGCAATGCTAGCCATATTGTAATTAAGAAATAAAATATCAGGTTGAGAGAAACTTACCAAATAAAAAGTTTGAATTTTATTGTTAGATTTTGTAAGTTAATTGATAATTATTTTCCTATAGTTCACGTTTAATTTTGTGTTTTTATCTGTTTGATTCGTCTTCGAGATTTCTATCATGTTTATTTGTATTTTTTTCTCTCAACAAAATAATTGTAGTGACAAATATTACGAGTACCACCTGATTTACCATTTAGTTAACATAAATTACAAATTGCAAGATTTCATACAACACAAAAAATACAGTTAATCATCTGTAAAGTTATCTGTGCAAATAGCTTTGTTGATATTTAAATGTCATGAAATGAATAATAAATGAAAAAAAAAAAAGATATTGACACAATTATTTAACGAGTCAACCATATTAATCAAACATGAAGGAGATATAAGAAATCCAATGAAAAAAGTCTTGCTGCCGTCTCACACGCTTTCTTGCGTGAAATTAGAATGCCCATCAAATTTGGCACAATGAATAAAAACAAGAAAGTGATATTATAAATCCACTCACACGCTTTCTTGCATGAAATTAAAAGGCTCATCAAATTAGGGGATAAATCCACTAATGCCACCCAACTTTAAACTTAACGTCACAATTGACCATCCAATTTGATTTTGTTTTATCATGACTATCCAACTTCATATTTAGTGTCACATTGACCACCCATTTGATTTTGTTTCATTGTGGTCATTCAACTTTATACTTAGTGTCACATTGACAACCCCCATTTGATTATGTTAAATAAAAGTATCGAGTGACTTGGTTAAAATTAAGTATGAAATTGAGTGATTATGGTAAAATAAAATCAAATTGAGTGGCTAACATTACATTAAGTATGAAGGTGGATGGTTGGTGAATTTAGAGCCATATGGAGGTCCTCTTTAAAATGTAGAAAGTTTAAGCTATGATTAAAATATCGACTTCCTTACTAGATAGTTTAAGAAATTTGAATCTAAAGCATTATCCCATTTTCTTGCATAAGACACGTCTCCACACTCACACACTTTTTTAATTTGATTTTGTTGCGGGTGCAAGTGGGTGTGTGAAAATCGCCACTTCCTTACTATCTATTGAAAATCGCAGAAAACTTCCATAATTTGAAATCACACACGTCTCCACACTCACATTAAGAAAGTTGAATTTAAAACAGTACATCTTTTTAATTAATTGTTACAGATATATATAGAAATAAAAAAAAATCCATCAAAGAGATCAATTCCATAGAAATAATAAAAAAAATCCATCAAAGAGATCAATTCTATAGAAATAAAAAAAATCCATCAAAGAGATCAATTAGAATTGATCTCTTTAAACTTCGTTCTTTAGTCTAGCCACATCATTTGGTATAGTCAATTCACAATCTTTAACAGTAATAGAAGACTCTCCTCAATAAGGCATCGGGCATCCCAACATGGAAACTTCAATTGACAATATCTTCACTATTAACTTGTAAAGATCATATTGTACGAGAATATATTTACCAGTATTATGTCAAATATTAAGCCTTTGTTTGGTCCCTATTTACTAGAACCCATTTTCAATCACAAATTTCCTGCAATCCAAAATTTTTATTACATTTTCAATCACATATTTTATCAAAATCTATTAAAACTCTGTTTTTTTTAAATCTAAACTGAATAGTGGCCATAATTATTTTTCTCATCAAATCGTTCCACCTTAGACTTCGACTTGTCATTATTTTCGATGCAATATTTGAGAAATTTGAACTGTGAGCTCTGATACCACTTGGTAAAAAATATATATATCACCAAATGCACAATAAATGTTACGAAATAGAAATCCTGAAAATAAGCTAAAAAGAGACACAAACTAAAAGCAATTCGACGAATCGCTAACAATGTGAGAAGAATATTCAATTAACTTAGAATATTTCACTGTTCAGTTTTTTCCATGTGGATCGCTCAAACAATTTGCAACTTTTCCTCTCTCTCTCTCTCTCTCTCTCTGAGTTCATTTTTTTCCATGTGGATCGCTCAAACTATTTGCAACTTCTCTCTCTCTCTCTCTCTCTCTCTGCTTTTTATCTCTAAATATTTCTCTTTCTAACCTTACGACATGGTTGGGATAATTTCATTCTCTTCATTTTGGTGTTTTGTTTAGAGTTGGGCATGGTAGGATTCTGTTCGATTTTAAGGAGAATCGAATCAAACTCGAATTTTCGAGTATTTAATAAATGTAATCGTCGGGTCAAAATTTAATTATAGAACCGTTCGGATTCGGTTCTATTCGGTTTCGAAGTTTCGTACAATAATTAATTTTTTTTATATTATAACTACGCTACATTAATTCGACTATGACATATTCAATCTTAACTCTTACAAAATAATGTAGTTCAATATCTTTTGCACATCTCTTTGTTGAGTTTTTCATAGACTTGACTGTTAAAATTACAGGAAGTGGGAGATGACTAATTCATAATAATAGAACTGTAGAAACGACACTACGGCAAAATAAAATATTTGGGTAAAATTTAGATCAATTTGATTAAGTTGCGCCGGGCTGAAAATTAGAAATAGTAAAATTATATTTTGGGTTCGGACTAAATTAATTAGTTAGTAATTTATTTTAAAAAATAAAATAATTTGACTTATTTAAGATAAAAAAAATTAAAAGAATTAGGAATATTCGATTCTTATAAGTGACTATAAGCTTTAAGTTTATGTAATTTTTAGATAGTATATGAGTATTAATTATGACTTCTACGAAAATATGAACAAAAAATATATTTGACTAGTTTAAATTTATAATTTAAGCTTAATTTTTTCATCTAAAGGCCGAAACTAATTTAGGGAACATTGCATGCGATTGATACAATTCTTCACTCCGAAACTTATATATTTTTTGCAAGGAAAGTCTTTTACTATAATTATATGATGCCTGTAACGATTTAATTTTATACGAGTCAATCCAGCAAATTCATCATATACCAATATGATTATTACGAATTGCAATCAAAGAGAAATATTTAAATCTCATCAAATATTGACACTAATAAGTATCACCGTTCTTTAATTAATTATCATGGACAACAATCAAATTCAAAAATTTATTAAATGTAATTACGATTTGACTTCTTTAATCTTCGATCTTCATTCTTCTTATCACTAGCAATAGAATCCGTTTTAATCACTCCACAATCTTTGATTCTAACTAATATTAATAAAAATATGAAAGAGTGGGTTTTGTTATTGTTCATAAGCCGATTTCTAGCTAAGCTGAGCCGTGTTGAAGTGAGCCGTTTAGAAGTGTGCTTTGTAAGTTTTCCCTTTGTTGGCGTGGTTACAGAACATTCACTTCGCCCCTGTTTGGGCCTTTTTACCCTGAAATTGTAGAAGAAAAACGAACATTGGAACAGTTAATCCTGACAGCACAATACATTTTCACTGTGCAAACAGGGCCACAGCAGTAGACAGTTCCCGAATTTACTCTTAACCCAAACCATTTGCCAACATGTTTCCCTTCAAAAACATTTTTCTCTCACCTCGCCTCACGTAACAATTGCAAACGGAAGCTAACCGCGCTACAGATCGCTCTACAGTATTCCGACAACTTATTCAGTGTCCAACCGCACCTCGTTGAGAGTAGATCTTCAACTGGCAACAACTTCCTTGTAGATTGAGGGCTCCGAAACACGAAGAAGTCGCAGATTTCGCGATTTGGCACAACAAATGCACATACGACCGGCGCTATACCTGCTTCCCCACCATAAAATTGGCCAGTCCAACTGCAAGAGCGCTGCCACTGCCTCTTCAACTGCTATACCGAAGCCATGGACCCATTCAATTCTCAGGTCAATTTTCTGAACCTTGGCTGCTACGGCATTTTGTTTGTGGTTTTTTTTTCCAAATACATTTCGTAATCCTGCAGAAGGGTGAACTTCGTGGTCTGGGTTCGTTAATCGCTGTCGACGACTGTCCGAACACTGAATCCTCCAAAAAATATACGAGATGAAGAGATGCAGAGAGGCGAACGTTTATAACGACCTGTGAAACCGCCATTGCCGAAGGCCATCGACACGACAAGTGTTTCACGAAACACGGGTGGGAACGTGTTGTGAGTTGTGACGTTGTTCAACTCCTTCTCCGACCACAATTGGAGCAAACTCCAACTTCGCAACCACTGGGACGCAATGTGTCGGGAACACAAACGTCTCACGGAATTGTTGGCTTGTACCGTGATCGAATACAACCGGTCGGAGGGTCGGATTGTAGTATCCGATGGGTACGGTTTTTGAATTGTTGTTGGGCATTCAGTTTGACATGTACATTGTGGTCACTGTGTGAGGTTACGGTTTTTGATTTTTTCACGTCTACATAGGTCTAAATTGGTACTCTGTTATTATCATGTAACTCTGGAACTCTTCAAAGTGTATAACAAATATGTTACGCTATACACTGGAACATGAAAATTGTAGGGATATTTAACTTAGAAGCTTGGCATGTGAAGTAACATTTTCGTGGTTGATTATTTAGGAGCTGAATCTGATTACATGAATTGTCTTGGTGATCATACTTTTGTTTCCATAACCTCCTCTCTTCAATTCACCAGTCGTCTTGAATGAGAAGTGCAGAAAGTTTCTTGCATGAAAACGGCTACACGTACTAATTTTTCATGTTCAATCTCTTTTTCATACCTTGAGCATTGCTTCAAACTACATTACGATATCCCCGTCACGTGAATTTGATGGACTGTCCAAATGAAATTGCAGGAGAACAAGGATTACAAGGATTTCAAGAACAAAGATGTCAGTGAAATCTACATCCGATATCGTCAGCTTTTCGGCGATAGCTACGACGGTGACAAGTACGTAGTCACCCCACCAATTTATGTCGTACAGGCTTCAGTTTCTTTAAGGACAGTGCAGTTGAAGATCAAAGGGGTGCAATCCCGGTTGATGGTGAGAGTACTTGTTCAAGCGATGAGGGAGACGAACAAAACTGTAGTTCAAGCATGCACATTTCGAATGCCAGGCAAAAAGAGGAAGTCGGCGTTGAGAACGAAAAAAGGGAAGATGAAGAAAGTTTCTACTCGGGAGTTGTCATTTTCAGTTGATCGGGCTAATAGTGCCGCCGAGGAAGTGGCGACGAAGATAAACAGCATTATGGTGCTGAGTAAAAATGCTGGAGTCGCCTGTGTCGAAGAATTGCTTGGTGTAGGAAGGCTCGAGCGATGCACACCCTTGTACTTCTTCGCCTGTACGCTTCTGCCACAGAAGCGCTATCGAGATATGTTTGGCGCCATGCAGGACGTAGATGAGAAGTTTAAGTGGATCGAGTGACAATCTCATGGGCGAACAAGTCTCTCCATTAATTTGTGGATCAACCAACTCTAACATCCTTGTTTTATTTATTACCATTTTTTCTTTTGTACTTCGTGCAGACAAATATAATTGTTATTGTGCCTTTATCGTTATGTGCAACATTATGTTTTGTCATGCATGGGATTAACTTATTGAAGTTTCTTTTCAAATGTTTAATTTTGTTTAATTTTCAAATGTGGAACTCTTCAAAGTGTGTGACAAAATGGGAAAGTGGAAGTATTTCAACATCAAATGATGTCATTTTCAATGTAGCAAATATGGTTGACATGACAAAAGAAAGCATTTTTTGAGTAAAAATGGGCAACAAACGAAGGCCTTTTTTTTTTTTTTTTTTTT
>CAIGRN010119305.1:0-12882 GCA_903798345.1 Fraxinus anomala
AACTGTAGATATTGAATACAAATAAAATCGTTGACCAATTTCAAGTTAACACGAATTCTAATTTAAATCAAATAGAGTGCATGTACTTTGGCTAATTTTGAAAAATTATTGAAAACGTTCTGAATTATTTTTTACTTTTAAAATTTTTATTTATTTATTGCTTTGTACGGTGCAAAAATCATGCAAAACTTAAAAATATATTGATTTTTCGAAAATTTCTAACTTGGATGAATCTTACACCGATGAAAATATGTATTAGCTTGCTTTCATATGAATAATCTATTCGTATACAATTGCGTGTAAAAGAATTGAGATAATTTTATACGGTGCTTTTAAGCACTCCCAAATACAGTCGATCTTATTTTGCCCATGTTCGGTATTGATTTAAATGAGATTTTAATCTAAATCAAGTCAAAGTCAAACAATCGATATTAATCATACATTTTATGGATTACACAATTTTTTAACCGCACATTTCAAATTTTTTTATTAAAATCTAAAAAAAAAAAAATCTTATTTTAATCTTCACCAAACAGTGGCTTGATAATGATAATTATGAACGAGTGAGTGAGTGGATTTATTTAATATAATCCAATCAGACAATGTTAGTAAGATCGACATTAGAAAATTTATTTCTAGAAGTAAATGTCACAAATCAAATTTTTAATTGATAGAAATCATTGATTTGATTAGACAATTGGGAATTTAAATTTAAAAAAGAAGCAGCATAAAAAAATTAATTAACAGAATTATATATTTGTAGAAAATTTCTAGATAATAGGAAACCATTTTGATCTCTCCTTACTTTTTACTCTTGCTTTTTGCCAAAAAAAAAAAAAAAAATAGTTGCCGAAATCATGTATTGTGCATTTTCGATGAAGAAATTTTTTCACACTCCGCTAATTTAATCAATTTATCAAAATTATTTCGAGATTTATTAAATAGTGGGAAGTAGTTCATTTATTAGCTATTTTGCAAGCCAGAGTTACAATTAGTAATAATAAATTTTTTAAACAAAATAACAACAAAAAATTGCATTAAAATTATGATTTTGAATAAAGTTTTTTTTTTTTTTTTTTAATGTTTCCATTATGTCAAGTGGCATTCTTCTATGATAAAGTTAATTATAACAACTTATAAGCTGCATCAATTAACCTAAACTAAGAAATCAAAGTTCTTTGGGGCGTGCGATATTCTTACATGACCGAAAATGTCTATTTACACATTAAACACGATTATGCCATACACAAGTGATATATGAATGAAATGATAAAATTGTTCAAAAAGCAATAAGATTTAATATAATTTGAATAGTCACTTTTTAGTTTTTGAAACTTCAATTAATTTTTTCCTCTAACTTTCTCACAAAATTCGAGATGATGGCTATCCCACATTGAGATTTTAGAAAAAGATGGAAGTCGAATATTACGATTTACATTTTTTCATTAAACGTGTCTCACTTCCCGTAACAAGGACAGACCTAGAGGGGACAAAAAACGTAAAAATAAAATTGTACAGGACTGAAACATAGAAGAAAAAAATTAATTTACCTTAAAAAAATTAATTGGGCTAGCCGTGGCTTACTCTCCCTCCCTCCCTCCCTCCGCCCGTCTCATAAAAAAATTGTACGGGACTGAAACAAGCTTTTAAATAAGTTGATTTATTACAGTAGCGCAGACGGGAGTCATAATTTTTATTATTTTAAAAAAAATAGTGCACACATCAACTTTTATAGAAAAAAGAAAATAATAAATATTACTTGTGCACGAAGAAAAGTGATAGTGATTTAACTTTATTTGTCTCTATTAATTTGTGTTGGATAATTATAGTTATTAAAGCAAAAGTGGTGTTACGGGTCAAGGAAACATAAGAAATCCATCGTTCCATTCCATGAGGAAAGGCCATTACTGCCAGTCTGCCACGAGTCATTTTTGGTTGCTTTAACCCCCAAATGTCATCCTATCTATGAAGCCCAGATAATTTAATTTTTTGGGAAATACATTTTAAAAAACAAAATTAAACTTACGAACGTTTTGAGTATTTTAAGTGAAAACTCTATAAACACTTAAACCATAGAAATAAACTCTTGAATAAAATTTTGTTTAAATAAAATTCTAAAAAACAAAAATATAAAATTCTAAAAAATAAATTCTTAAATGGATAAATTCTAATAAATAAAAAAAATGGAAAACTAAAATAAAAAATTCTAAAAAATTTAAATCTAAAAAAGTAAAAATCTAAACAAATTAAATCCTATTTTTTTTTTAAGAAATAAAAATAGCTCAACCTCTTAATAGTTTATTCACTTCAAAATTCTATAAAATAATATTTAGATGAATAGGATAAAAATTCTCAGTCCACACTAATTTTTATTTTTTATTTCCAATGTTTTGGCAAGTCAATTTATTATTATTTTTTATAGCATAAAAAATATTGTAAGAGTCGTCAACTTTAAAATGTATATATATTATTTGATAATATATTAACATAAAATTGTTCTATTTTACTGAATAAATAAAATTCATAGAATAAAAATCATAAAATAATTTCTCAAAATTTTAAATCAAACACATTTTTTAATTTTCTATTTTGAGAAACATTTTTTCACGAAAGCCATTTTTAGCAATCTTAAAACAAATTCTAAAATATGAACACAAACCAAATAGGCCCTTAAATTTTGCTTGAAATAATTTAAGATCAAATAATTCACTTACTAGTTTATATTAATGGCTTGAATTTCGCTCATTAACTAGGACGTTTCACAATAAATAATGTTATTCGTTATTAATTACAATCACCGTCATTTGTAGGTAGCATTAAGTTTCCGATTCATTATTCAATGAACTTGTGATGGTAACAATAAGGGGGTTCAACATGTAATAATCACAATTAATGATGAATAATATTACCTTTTCAAAAATTTGAACGTGTAAAGTCGAATATGCTGTGCAATCTTCTTCACACTAAACACATTGTAATTCCTCGCTTTGATATAACACAGTTATACGATGACATTAAGTGAACGTAGTTAACAAATTATGCATTTTTCAATTTCACATTATTGTTACTCTCGATCATGTAATGTGAGCGATTAACCTATAACATAAATGAATTTAGTTATGGCTTCCTTATTTATTCTCATTTTGTGTTATATGCTCTTATACATGTTTATATTTTATTTTCAATTGAACCCAAAAGAAAAGAGTCTTTTAAAAAGTAGTATCCCAATATGAATATCCAAAGGAATAAAAGAGGAGGGAATGCTTCTTCTCAAAGTAAACACGCCGAGTGAATATTTAGCAAAACTATAAAACGATGAGAAACAGCCAACCGAACCACTATTTCTCTTGATTATCGATTTCCGTGTCAAGCAAGCATTCCATACCACACACCACAGTGCACTGTGCACTCCTCCAATTCTTAATCCACGGGCCCAAAAAAAAAAAAAAAAACTCATATTTCTCCTTTTCGTTTCCTTTCAAACCTTAACTTTACTTGCTTTCTAATCTTCTTCCTTTTCACCAAACCCACAACTATGATTATTCATTTTCATGATGGATATTAATTAAGAGTGTTGATTTGTTGTTTCTTTTGGATTATAATTAATCTGGGAGTGAAGATGGGTCAAGAGGTGGTGCCGATGGCGGCGGGTATGGGGGCGCCGCCACCGACTTCTTTGGCTCCAGGGTTCAGGTTTCATCCTACAGATGAGGAGTTGGTGAGGTACTATCTGAGGAGGAAGGCCTGTGGAAAGCCCTTTCGGTTTCAAGCTGTTACTGAAATTGATGTCTACAAATCTGAGCCCTGGGAGCTAGCTGGTATAAATATTTACATACACAAATGCATGAATATACTTGTATACATATAATTGATATAGATATACGAGTTTTTATTTAATTTTTCAGTGATATAATATTGATGGGTGTCACGGGTCTTTCGGGACTAGGGTGTAAATATGTAGATCTTGGAACTATCACTGTTATGGATTGTCTTATTTTTCTTGGTTTTTTGAGCTTTTGGAATTATGATGAGATAACTTATTTGCGGATATGTGAATTATACTTCAGGGTGAGCTTCAAAATACAATGGAGATAAGACTTTAGTCCGTAAAAGAAGTTAAGAGTGCTAATGGAATGAAAAAAATGATCTTTTTATATTGTTGAAGTGGCTAAAGATAGGATTTTGGAACTGATTATGAGATAGATGAGAAGTTAGTGGAAATGGAATGAAAGAACGTGTGAGTGTCTGCTAACCTATTTGTGAATTGGGAATAGGGAGTTTTCTTTGGATGTAGTCAGGTAGATGTGCTGATTTTCATTCTAGTCTTCTGCGAAATGAATTCTTTGCTTGCAGTAGACTGTGTTGTTCAAATGGTCTTTTTTTTTTTATTCGTTTGCACAAATGTTTATATTTTCCTCTCTCTAAATAGCTAAACTGATGAATACTTTGGTCTCATGATCTTTGTCTCAAAAGATTATTCATCGCTGAATTCGAGAGATCAAGAATGGTATTTTTTCAGTCCCGTGGATAGGAAGTACGGTAATGGGTCTCGGCTAAATCGTGCAACTGGCAAGGGGTATTGGAAAGCAACAGGGAAGGATCGATCTGTGCTTCACAGAAACCAAACTATTGGAATGAAGAAAACTCTTGTTTTCCATAGTGGGCGAGCTCCTGATGGAAAGAGGACGAACTGGGTAATGCATGAGTATAGGCTTTGCGATATAGAATTGGGAACGGCTGGAGTTGCACAGGTGTGGGTGGTGACGTTTAGAAGTTAAATTTAGCGTGTTTTCATTTTCATCTGTTTTGAATGTTATGAATCTTTAAAGAAATTCCTCTTTGTTGTTTTGCAATGGAAAAGGATGCATTTGTGCTTTGTAGAATCTTTCAGAAGAGTGGTTTAGGACCACCCAATGGGGACCGATACGCACCTTTTGTTGAGGAGGAATGGGATGATGACGTGGCCCTTGTGGTTCCTGGAGGTGAGGCTGAAGATGATGTGCCCAATGGTGATGAAGCAAGATTTGAGGGCAATGACCTCGACCAGGTTATTCTCTATCCTTCTCTTTTGTCTTTTCCATTTTAGAGAACCTGGACTAAGTTTCATTCCTTTACAGTTAAAAATCTTTTATCTGTTCATTTCACTTCCTTCATGAGTATCTACTTTTTATTGTTGCAAAATTCATTACTGATGAAGTCTATAAATGTTTTGCCTGTTTGCATTATTTTATATTCAAGTTGCAGTCAGTGGTGCTACATTGAACCGGAATTTTGTGCAACATGTTTCCCTAGTTTAGCTGTTTAGGAAATGTTTCCTCGCCCTGTATTGAGGAAAAATGAAAGAAAATGGAAAAAAGAAAAGAGGAATTCTTCTTGTTAATCAAAATATGACGTTGTATTCTTGTTGCAACGTTGCACATCAGTATAGTATAGGCTAAGTCATACTTCTTAGCTCGTAAGGCAACGAGTGTCCTCAATATTTTTTTGGTTGCTTGATTATTATTATATGAGCAAGCTACAATAAAAAATGTATTGATCTCATGCCACAAAAAGTTTGTTCTGTGAAGTGAAGCATTTTTAGAATCAGATACCTTGTAGGCTTGTACATGTTGGTGGAAAATCAGATATTACTAGCTTGATCTTGTGGGTATTAGGTATAGAAAACAGAAAAGATCTCACGAAATAGAATAGAATAGAATACATTTCGATTTGATATTGTGTTTGGCTCTCAGATCAACCCAGATAATAAGTGTGGAGAAGTTAGAAAACTAAAGATATGTACTCTCATTTTTCATATTTACAAAGAAAGTTGCTTTCATTAAAATTACGTTGATCAATTTTCTATAACTATTACATTAGATTCTTGGATTTATGACACAGAGTTGAGATCATATTGGATATGATTAGATCTAACCATAGTTAACTAGAACTGATAAACTGATCTACAAATTTCCTGGCTTTTAAACACTGTGTGAGGTCCGAGGAGAAATGAGTGAAAACAAGGTTGACCATCGTTTGCACTAGTAGATGAAAACCATACTTGATTTGGTTTGCAAGTTAGTTCTACATGTTTTTTCTTTCTTATTGATCAAAGAAGAAGGTATGGAGCAGTTTGGACCTTTAGATGACGACACAATTAAATTTTGAGTACTGTTTCAAAGTTTGAAGTATTTCTCACGTGAGATAGCTGCTTGAAATAATTTTTTCTATATGATGTTACTTCTCAAGTGCATATTTGGTACGCATGAGAAGACTCCATAGTATAAAGAACAAAATCTTAGCCCATATTTCTTCTTTCCAGTGGTTTATGCATGGTATAATGAATTTGATCCTCCCATATTCTATTTCTTTTCGAGTAAAAACCTGAAGGGTCCCCATACTTTACACTGCGGAAGACCTCCCTGAACATTAAACTGGACTTTGTTAATCCCTTAACTTTAAGTCGTGAACCCAGTTAGTCCTACAAAATAATTCTGTCCAAAATTACTGATGGATGACATAAGTGGATAACAAAAAGATGACGTAACATTCCACATTACGTTACTTTGACACCTAATGATAAAGTCACACCATTTTTCTGGAGGAAAATAGGCTTCTCTGATACTCAAGCACGAATGCACTTCAGAGAACTGGTGTGATTTTATCCTTGTTGGTTTATTAGGTGTCAAAGCAACATTAGGTAGGATGCATTGTTTTCAATCTGTTGTCTATGTAGAACGTCCGTGGATGAAATTCTTTTTTGTGACTAATGTGGTTCATGAATTAAAGTTAAGGGACTAACAAAGTCCGATTTAAAGGTGGGGGACGTTTTTCGCACATTTGGAAAAGTTTGGGAAAATAACTTCAATTTATAAACGTCATTATTAGATTATATCTTTACTCTAAATTTGTGGCAGGATACCCGTCCGCACAGCATGGACTCAGTGCAAAATCTTATCTTTCTTTGCAAGAGGGAGATATCAGAAGATCCCGAACACCTCTGTTTAGCTCAAAATAAAAGATCAAAGCATGATAATGTTCCCAACTCCAGCCATGCAAATGGATCAGAAGATTCAACTACAACAAGCCAGGATCCCCAGACAATGATGATGACGACAAATTCTTCCCCTGCCCTTTTGGAATTTCCTTTATTAGAGTCAGTCGAACTCAAAGAAAATCAAAACAACCAACCTACATTTGACTCTTCAAATCTGGAGAAATCCCTGCCCCCTGGTTATCTGAAATTTATCGGCAACTTGGAGAATGAAATCCTGAATGTCTCCATGGAGAGGGAAACATTGAAGATCGAAGTGATGAGGGCTCAAGCCATGATCAACGTTCTCCAATCACGCATTGAAACATTGACCAAAGAAAATGAGGAGTGGAGACATCATGTCCGGGAAGGGTAATATTCGTGGTACCTATATATTCCCATGTAACATTATCCAGTTGTCTGTGTCTTCAACGCTAGAGGATGAGACGAGCAATGGGCCTTGGGACGCCTCAATGTCCACTGCGCCTATGCAATCTTCGTGTAGTTGTTTAATGTGGTCTGACCAAATCCATCAGTCGACAATGCTTTCAATTTTTGAATTGACTTCTTCAATAAAAGTCTAGTTCTAAGTTATTCTCATGTTGTTGCTTTCTTGATGCTGCTTGTGTCACTCTGGAAGCTCAGAACAGGTTTTATCATCATATTACTTGGGAGGGGAGTGCATATAGTATCGTAATTTTGAAATAATGTGGGGGTGGGGGTGGTTGGGGGGTGACGTTTCACCAGTTGAGAATATAGTGCTTTTAAAACTTTGCAATCATCTTATTGAGATAGTGGGTTTCACAACAAATAGTGTGATGCGTCAATACGAGATTTGTTATCTTCGTATTTTATCATGCATGGGTTGGACATGTCGTGTTTAGGAAACAAAAGGGGTGTAATTTGAATGTATTGAGGATCAACCACAAACTATTATTCCCTTCATGTGATCGTTTTCACGACCAATCAAATCATGCGCGAGCCCAATGAAATAGCTAGCATTAATAATGGTGAAACAAATATACTTTAGTTAGGTTTTATTAGTTATTCCACGTTAGTAAAAATCATTATCAAAGCACACGCGAATGAGAGTAAAAAGCGTGACTAACAGCCAATTAACGAGGGACATATTAGCCAATGATTAAAGCATGAATAGAGAACAAATTTTAATTATACGTCAACCAGTTAATAAATGCCATATGTCACAAACTAAAAAAACCTATTATCCCCAAGACCTTACTAGAAATTTACAAATAGGCATAGTTGGGATAATGAAGGGTCGTTTCACAAGACTTTTACTTTGTTTGAGAACTAAATTATAAACACACTTCTTATTTCAGAGATGCTTTTAGATAAAGTTACATTAAATCAATTTTTTTAAAAGTTCTTCTAATTAATAATTTTTTTCATAAAATTAGTCAAATGAATTCAAAAGCTGCTTCTGAATCACAAAAGCTTCTTTTGATTTTACAAAAATCATGTCAAACTGTCTCAAAATGTATGCAAAAAAAGCATATTGAATCAGAAAATTTAGGAAGAAAAAGTTGTGATGGGGTAATAGAAATTTTCTTATTAGTATATTACGATCAACAACATTTTAAAAAACTGTAAGAGAGCAATATACAATTAGTTTCAAAGAAAATATATGGAACCTTCTAAAAGTAGTTCGAATGACATGGCGTTGGTCAAGCCACGCCAATGCTGACTCCGACCCTTCAAGGAAGACCATTAACCATTTAACCTACCCCTCACTCCCCCACAATCCTATACCCTCTGAATTCTTGAAATTCAAAATTCTCCCTAAAAATTCATTAATCTCTGATTAATTTTTTTCTTGATTTGAATGGATTATAAGGACAAGAAATCATCATCTTTATCTTTTCTGGGTCCGGGCTTCAGGTTCCATCCCACTGACGAGGAATTGGTGCGATACTATTTGAGGCGAAAAGTCTGCGGAAAATCTTTCCGATTCGATGCTATTTCTGAGATCGATATTTACAAGGTCGAGCCATGGGATCTCCCTAGTATGTACTTCTCTAACCCTTTCTTTATATTTATAATATTTTGTGCGTGCAGAGATATTTAGAACTCTATTTGGTGTTCATTTTCCTTTTCTTTTATTTATATTTTTTTGGGGTGGGAGAGTATTGAGATATGCAGATTAGGAGTAGCCCAGGTATTTATAACCTGAATTGCTAGTTTTATATGGAAGGGACACCAAATATTTTTGTTACTTAGATTTTACCATCCATAGGGAGATTGTTGTTCAATAATTATTCTTCTGTATATATAAAATAGTAAGGTTTGTGTATAAGCAAGGTACTTTTAAGGTAGTGATTGATATGGTAGCGCCTTTGTAGTAAATTTACCATTTAGTTCAGTAATCATAAACATTTTTCATTTTTTTCACACCGTAGGTTTATTTATTTATTAATGATATTTTGTATCGAATTATGGGACTTCATTTTTATGCTTGTATGTGTGCATTTGTAAGATAATAGACATATTGGGGGTTTAACAGAAAATCTTTTGGCGTAGAATGACTTTCTTTATCTGCTTCTTGGAATTCAATGTAGATCAGATATCGTAAGAAGGTTTTGTTGCCAAAATATGTGGCAAGGCCATTGTTTAATCTCCATTTACCATGTAATAGCGAGATTTTATTCACTTAACTATGGACTGAATAATGTATTTACTTTGCTTCATTGTATTCTATGATAACTCGGAAATTTCATTAATCCTTTGTCTAAGGTTGTATAACAAGGAAGTACTTAGGCATTGTTAATCCATAGAGGAAAGGGAACGAGGAGAAGAAATATCTAATGAACAATGATTACCTTTGATTATCTGCTACCAAAATGAAAAGCAGATTTAGCTTTTACTGAGTATCGTTGAAAATGAAAGAAAGTAATGATATTTCTCTCCTTTATTCATGTCTTCGTGATCCAACGAATTGTGATTTTATTTGGAATTGAACATGGGAAAAAAGTTCAGTGCTCCATTTTCTTTGTCAGTTTAATCCAGGACAAAATTGGAGCCTCAGTAGTTTTCCAACTTCATGTCGTCTCACTCTCACTCCTCTTGAGTCCATTTTAGTTGCGTAAAACTAAATTTAATTATCAGCATCATCATCATTATTATCATCTGTCAAGATTGCTCTTTATTATATGTACAACTCCATATCTGTGTAACCACCTATATGTTTTCACCTCAGATTTGTAAACATTTTTTATTGTGTTTTTCTAATATTTCCTTATTCCAAATGATTTTTCATTCGAATATGGTGGTTTTCTTAGGTATGTCTAATCTGAAGACGAGAGATTTGGAATGGTATTTCTTCAGCATGCTGGACAAAAAATTTGGTAATGGAGCAAGGACCAACAGGGCAACTGAAAAAGGGTACTGGAAGACTACCGGAAAGGACAGGACTGTCTACCATAAGTCACAGATTGTGGGGATGAAGAAAACTCTTGTTTATCATGAAGGCCGAGCTCCAAAAGGCCTGAGGAGTAACTGGGTTTTGCACGAGTACCGGCTTGCTGATATGGAGTTGCAGAATGCCGGAATTAATCAGGTGGGTGCACATGACTGTGTATCTCGAACTTTTGAATTACTCTTTGCCTTTGCCTTTGCCTTTGCTTTTGCCTTTGCCTTTGCCTTTGCCTCTGCCTCATCAACTCACGTTTGAGCTGACAGAATTAGTGTGGATGATGAATGTCTAAGGAGTGATATGGGGATTTAGGAAATAGTAGTAAGTTTGAATTAACCAATAGAATAAGTAAATTGGCAGTAAGTCTAAAATCAGATAATTTATTATTATTATTATTATTATTATTATTATTATTATTATTATTATTATTATTATTATTATTATTATTGTGATTATATAGTCGTTTTTCCGAGATTATTAATAATTAGTGTTATGGATTGTTTTTATTATGGCAAAAAATATTATTGCAATCACTATCGTGAACCAAAAACTTATTTTGAAGAATTATTTGTTTCACATTCTCGATTAATTTTGTTTATTATTGGTGTATTTTTTGGTGGAGAAGGATGCTATTGTGCTTTGCCGAGTCTTTCAGAGGAGTGGGAGGATGATGAGCTGGAATGGGTACGCAAACAGGAGGCTGCCGAGGAAGTAGATTTTGATGATGATCTCTATTTGGACGGCCGAGACCTTGAGCAGGTTTGTGCTCTTACCATTATATTGTGTCGTATTGTATGCTAATTTAACAATGTTTGGGTCTAATAAGGGCTCACTGTGGAAATTGTGAAGAGTACTTGTTATTTTGGTCCACAACATTACTTATTTAGTGATCTTCAAATGGTAAAATGTTCTCTTTGCTAGATTCTTGGAAACAACATTCCGTCAGACGATACTCCCCTTCCATTGAACACCTACTCTGCAGACAATGCCTGCTATGAAGGAGAAACCAGCGAGTCCAATAGTGGAGCCCAACTGCACATATTTGACATCGGTGAACATGGAAGTGAACCTGAAAAGCGTGATGACCAGAATCTGTATGATTTTCCAGCTTCATATGATACTGTTGTAAAACCTGTCAGGCATGAATACATGGTCGAATCGAGCGAGCCTAGGAATTTCAAGGAAGTGGATTACTTACTTGATGAACCATTCCTGAACACTTCTGATATCATTCAATATGGTGGTGATGGAGGATTCGATGAAACTAATGATCTCTCAAATTCTGGTGCATTTGATACATCTAATTTTGATGCGCTGGAGTACCTTACATTCTTCGATGCCAATGATGACAACTCACAGTATCTCTCTTATGATCTTTCAAAGATGATGGAAAGTGAGGATCTTATATCTGATCAAGCATTCCTTGCTCAAAAGGTAACATTATCCTTCGAGCTTCACTGTCTTTTACAGGTTCAAGTTGCAATTTAGTACTTAGGCTTACGTTATTATTCTTTGCCAGAACGTTGATGAAGGAACTCAACAAGCTACAGTGTCAAGTGAACAACCCATTGATGGTACAAGTAATGATGCAGCATTGTCATCTAAGAAAGAGCTGGCAAAATCTCAGTCAGGTACTGAAAGAAAAATTACTCTATGCAACTTCTTGTTTCCTAGCTCGTTGGCTCGTTTGGTAGGGTGGGCTGGATAATACTAACAAGAAAAATAAGTTAAAAGTCTCATTCATTTTGTCCAATGCCGTGTCCCAAACATGCATCTCAAGCATTTCACTTCTGCGTGTACTGTTAACAATTATAACAAATTTTTTTCCCGGTATCTGATTTGGGTATACCTTTTAATGGGTGCAGATTTTCAGTATCCTTTCATCGAGCAGGCAAGTCGTATGTTGGGCAGCTCCCCAGCTCCTCCAGCATTTGCGTCGGAGTTTCCTTCAAAAAATGCAACTCTTCTTCTAAATTCTGCTTCCAGTTCAGCACATGTTACGGCTGGCATGATTCAAATAAGAAATTTGACAGTCAATGGCAATGAAACATACCAATCTTTCAGCAAGAACCTGAACTTCAATATTGTTCTTTCATTTGGCTTATCACGAGGTAACAATGGTTCTGCTAACTTGGAATCACGGGTTAGCATACTTCCAGGGAAGACTTTTTCTGCAACTTCTATGGGTTGGTTGGATTTCATATTCTTGTGGGTTCTTATTCTCTCCATGAGCTTCAAAATTGGGACCTATATCTGTGCAATGTGAAGTTCCACAGATTTAGCGAATCTCGACCAGTCTAAAGACAGCCTGGTGAAAAGTTTCTTGGCGAACTCGTAGACAATGTCTCCTTGATGTACAAATTGGCATGCTGCAGCATTGTTTGTTCTGAATTATGTTGAAGCAGTTGCTAGAATAATTAGGGGCCGTTCTCTTTGCCGT
>CAIGRN010119329.1:0-18590 GCA_903798345.1 Fraxinus anomala
AGTTTCATCTTGTTTAGTCACTTTACTATATTCAAGATCAGTAGGTCATGACTCATCAATTCCCTTAGCACATTTTTGTTGAAGTAAAAAAGCTTTCAATTTCTGGTACCAGAGACTAAAGTCTCATTTGCCATTAAAAACTTCCATTTTAAAATTTGAATAAGTTATTTTGAAAAATATGATTTGAAAAAAATGTATGCAGATCAATTAGACACCAACCAATAACTTGCAATGCAGATTAGTTAAGTATCACCACACAGGGACACCACAGAATATACATATTGCAAGTACAGAGTGCAATCACTTCAGAATAGTATCACAGATTACCCAATTTATCCAAAACAATACAATTACAAATTGTAACAGAGGGAAAAAAAACATATACAGTAAATTTATCAAGCTCATTTATCACACATCCAAGTTAATTTAGTATAGAAACATTTACTTTAGATTCGATTTTTTTAGATAAAGTAAAAGCTGAAATAATTATAGTACTTAGTAGAAAATAAATTACAATCCCTGTGGGATCGATACTTTTACTCTATTACTATATTACAAAATTTGACACCATACATTTACGGTATAAAATACGTTATAGAAAATGCGTGACAAGTTTTGACGTCGTTGTCGAGGATTATTACATTTGATTTCTATTGATATTATTACCAATTATCTTTTATTTAAATTTAAATTTAAATTTTTGTTTTCATTTATTTTCTCTCTAGGAATCTTGAATTAATACATATTGATCCTGAACTAGAACCCACATTCAACTTTCTCAGGGGTATACATAGAAACGAACGTAAAGTAATGGAAGAACAAGAAGCACAATCAGCTAATGAAAATAATCAATAACAGGCTATTCGGGACTATGTCAGGCCAGTGGTCAATGATTATTGTGCGCCTCGCCATTGCCGTAAATAATTTCGAACTAAAGCTAGGATTGATACACATCGTACAATAGAACCAGTTTGGAGAGCTCTGACAGAAGACCCAAATGCCCATCTGGGTTATTTTCTGGAAATTTTTGATATAGTGAAGATGAATGGAGTTACTGATGAGGCAATTAGACTCTGTCTCTTTTCCTTCTCCTTAAAGGATAAAGCCAAGACTTGGTTTCAGTTACTAGCGTATGTTTTACCAAGTACTTTCCACCTTCCAAGTCAGCTCAACTTCGTAGCGAAATTGGTCAATTCAGACAATCTGACTTCGAGCCATTTTATGAAACTTGGGAGAGATTCAAGGACCTGCTTGAAAGGTGTCCTCAATATGGTTCTCAGAATTGGATGCAGATTGAGATCTTCTACAACGGGTTAAATGGGCAAACAAGAACCATAGTGGATGTAGTTATATAGGGTATGTTATTTGCTAAAACAGCAGATGCAGCATATGCTCTATTGGATGACATAGCTACAAACAGTTACTAATGACCGAGTGAGAGATCAAGCGTAAAGAGATTAGCATGTCCATATGAATTGGATCATATCACTGCACTAGCAGCTTAGGTTTCATCACTTACTAATTAGATATCTATCCTTACTACTTAGAGTAATCAACAGAAGACATATTCGATTATATCTACTTCTGTAGCACATCAGGAGATGGAAATAGCGAATGAATAGGCTCAATATGTCAACAGCTAGAATTATAATCATAGAGGAAACTACTCTTCTAATCACTACCATCCAGGGCTTCGAAATTATGAAAATCTATCATATGGCAATAACATTAATGTACTTTAACCTCCTCCTGGGTTCAACACCCAACAGTCAGAAGGGAAAACATCTTAGAAGACTTCCTAGAGACTTTTATTTTTGAGACAAGATCGCGGTTCAACAAAGATGAATCACGCTTGACCAATATTGAGACTCACATGACCAATATGGGAGCTACAATGAAGAATCTTGAAGTTCAAATTGGTCAATTCGCTACATC
The DNA here is from genome assembly GCA_903798345.1 of Fraxinus anomala. NCBI lineage: Eukaryota > Viridiplantae > Streptophyta > Magnoliopsida > Lamiales > Oleaceae > Fraxinus > Fraxinus anomala. The sequence goes on from CAIGRN010119329.1 coordinate 1,936, forward strand.
AATGAAATTTCAATAATAAGGAAAGTTTCCAAGTGATATAGAGGTGAATCGAAAGGAACACTGCAAATCTATGAACTTGAGGAGTGGTAAGGAAGTTGGAGATGACATGCCTATAGTGTCATCAACCTCTACATCTAATTAGAGCGAAGACCAGATAGTTGTAGAACAAGAGAATCAGATCAACGAAACAAAGAATGATTACAAGCTTAATTCTATATCATTCTCTAATAACCTACCGATCATCAAGCCAACACTTCTGTTTTCATAGAGATTCCAGAAGAGAAGTTTTGATGCACAATTTGCCAAGTTCTTGGATATTTTCAAAAAAAATCATATTAATATCCCATTTACAGATGCTTTGGAACAAATGCCAAACTATGCTAAGTTCATGAAAGAGATAATGTCGAAAAAGAAAAAGTTGGAAGAATATGAGACAGTGAAATTGATAGAGGAATGTAGTGCTATTCTTCAAAAGAAACTCCATCAGAAAAGAAACGATCCGGGGAGCTTCATTATTCCATGCACCATTGGAGGCTCCTCTTTTGATAAAGCACATTGTGACCATGGCAATCATCAATTTAATACCCTTGTTAGTTTTCAAGACGTTAGGCCTCGGGGAGGTAAAACCAACAATGGTTACTCTATAACTAGCTGACAGGTCCCTCGTATACCCATGAGGGATTATTGAAGACGTTTCAGTAAAGATTGATAAATTTATCTTCCCTGTCGACTTTGTGGTATTGGATATGGAAGAAGATTGGGAGATTCCATTGATTTTGGGTAGGCCATTCTTAGCAACACGAAGAGCCATAATCGATGTACAAGGTGGTCAACTGACTTTGAGGATGAATGAAGAAGAAGTGATGTTCAATACGAGGCAATGAGATTTATGGATGACACCAATACTTTCGATAGAATTGACTTTATCGATTCTGTCGTGAAGGAAGAGAAATTATTCATTGAAGATCCCGTGGAGCATTGTATGAGGTTTAGTGCAACAAAGGATTATATTGACACTTCTGGAGGTACACAGGAAGTAAAGAATTAGTTAACTGCATATTGGCTCTTAAATCATCACCATATGATGGTAACCCATCACAGATTGAAGATATTCAACATGCAGTGGGCTCAGATGATAGCAAGGGTAATGAAAGCAGTAAATCTGAACTGAAACAACTTCTAGGCCACCTTCAATATAGGTTCTTAGAGGAAAATTCTACATCTCCGGTGATTATTTCTTCCTCACTTAGCAAGAATGAAGAAGACAAATTACTGAAAGTGTTGAGAGAACACAAGCTACTTTAGGTTGGTTTATAGCTGATATCAAAAGGATAGGTCCTACAGTTTGCATGCACAAAATTCTCATGAAAGACTCTTACAAATCGTCTATTATGATAACAGATGACGTGGATCATTAGTTTGGATTGAACCTCCATTAATATATTGTTTGCAATACCAATTACTAGGGCAAATAAACAAATTCTCTCTTCATAAGGGGTGATTTTTGCCCATTTCAGCCGCAATTATGAGTGTATTTTCCCACAACCTCCGGCCACCCTAACCATCGGACATTGATACTGGTGAAAATCCCCTAATCTCCTCTTCAATTCCCACCCAAAATCAGCCCGTATCTCTAAGTAATCTGGCCAGAATCAAGCTACAAAGTTCGCTGCATGAAATTCGGCCAAACGCCAGAATATCGCTGTCTGGCTACCTAACTGGCCGGAACTTACCACTGGCCAACTCTCCTCCTCAGGACAAACACAACCATGCAACCAATTTAGCTCAAACAGCTAGCACAAGATATGAATTTCAATTTGAAACCTGCCCTATCGCGACTGTCGCGACAATGCAGCTTACTTTTTCCATTTCTGGAGCCATCCCGGTGACCTATGGTTGCAGACTACTTGGGCTGGGTTCGCCATCACCGGGCACACCTAGCCCAACCATGGGTCAGCACCAATTTGCACCCCAGCAGCTTGAATTTGTTCCATAAACTCATGAAGGTGCGAGCACGCGACTGTAGAAACTGGAAACTTCCAATTCCGATGTCGTCCAGCCAAGCTGGGTCTTCATCCTCTCAACATGCGGGACCTAGTCCAGCCATGGGTCATGCCCAATTCCAACCCAAGCTCAATAAATTGCTAACTGAAATTAGAGTTCTTTGCAAAATATTCGGGAATGATGAATTTGATGAACCTTCTTTGCTCCAAATGGTCAATTTGATGAGGGGAACAACAATTGATGATGGGAATTTGATGGGTAACAAACCAATTGTGCCAATTAACATCCATATTGTTGATCCCAATTTGCCAAAAGTTGGTAAACGTGAAGGTGGAGTCATTGCCTCAGTTGATATGGTCCCACCATGGGTCACTACTACTCATGCTTTTATACCTCCAGTATCTGTACCTCCGATCTTTAACTTGGGAAACCTTACATCTAATTTTGAGCCTCCTTCACGGAACTATCTTCATATGGACTTAGCAACCTCTTCTGATGAAAATTTACATCCACATCGTATTCAGCAAGCCAAACAAGTTGAGGCCAAGTCTGGTCCGCCACCGGGTACTAGTTCACACGTCGCCGGTCACCCGACACGTGACACCCACTCGCGGCCTATTTCGATTGATTCCAAAGTTTTAGCTCTATTAGACCACCTGTTCCTTCATCTGGAGTTGAAGGAGTTACCCAGGCTCCTCGTTCCTATGCCTCAGCAATCAATTGTAAACCTGCGATTACACAGGCCGAAAAGAGTCAGAAGAAATCATTTGCGTACGCCCTTCGGGCTCCTAAGGATTCCAGACATCGTAGTTTGGTTGCTAAAGAACCATATATCTACCATGGTGAGCCTGTAGTATTTTTTGATGAATCCGATGAGCAGTTTTTACCTGAGGCCTACAAGTGTAAACTTATAGGCAAATTTGTACATCCCAAACCTTCTATGATTAAGATATGCAAAAATTTTATGCACTTTGGTTTTATTTGTGATTATTAGATTGGACTTATCGATGATGCACACATTATTATTCATTTGATGCACGAGGACAATTATTCACGATTATTCTTCAAACCCACTTGGTATATTGACGGCTACCCTATACGAGTCTTTAAATGGACCCCTAGTTTTAGCCCATAGCATGAGGCTCCAATTGCTCCTATCTGGGTATCGTTTCTCTTACTACCTATTCATGTTTGGGCTAAAAGCACATTATTTGCCCTAGCCAAAGCTATTGGGCTTTCACTTCATAATGATGAAGCCATTTCTGACCTTCGACGGCTTAGTAAAGCGAGGGTATGTATTGAGGTCGATTTAGAATGTAAACTCTCTGAAAGTGTTTGGATCGAGAGGGAGAATATTGGCAGCTTGTTGTGTATGATAAGGTGTCGGACTTTTGCTTTCATTTCTGACATTTCGGTCATCTGGATGCAAATTGTTCTAGTGGCTCCCATTATGCTCATCCGTCTGTGGTCCCAGGTATTGGTGACCTAAATCATAGGCCTAATCCAGTTCTGGCCAAAGAGAAAGGTAAGGGTAAGGATGTTGTGATAGCACCTCGCATGAGGTGGACCCTATTAAGAGAAATCAAATGAGACAAGATAGTACATCAGACTGTTACCACTATTGCTCCTATTATTCTACTCCTCAAAGTGTTACCACTATTGCTTATTCCCGTCACTACAGTTACTATATCATCTTCTAACCATATGGTTGCTAGTCTTTACACTGCTCCACCTGTTATTAGCAATATTGCTCCACATATTACTAGCTCTCTACCATCAGATCATTCTATAGTTGCTCCCAGTAGGGTGGATACTCTTTTAGCAGTTCAGTTTATGGACCCCATCAGCAGTGCACCTATGATGGTTATGTCTACATATTTTGATCCTTTCTTGATGGATATGTTAGAGAGGCTACAGGGTTATATGGAGCCAGATGTTCCTGTTATCTCTGCACATTGTTAGCAGAATATTGATGCTTTCTTTTCTACAGATCAGTCATATTCTGATGTTTTTTCTCATATTGAAGTTCATCAACAGGGTTCATATCGTCGATCTTCTGTTGATGACTTGGCAGGCATGGCTGGTAGGACAGATGATGATGGTTTTGTTCTAGTTGGTCAAAAAAGAAATGCGAAAGCCACTAATACTTCAATTCCTAGGATGGTGACAGGAGTCAGTCACATGATACCTCTTTACGCACACCCAGATGAGTACCATCATATGGAATACGAGAGGTGAAGCTAGTGTAGCTACTCCCCGGTGCCTGAAGAGACTTATACAGCTTCATCAGGTTTATCTATTAGTTATACTAGAGCCTTTTGTTTTTCAAAATAGATTTGCATATATTCGCTGATATCTGCACTTTGACATGGGAGTCAAGAATGAGTCGAACAAGATTTAATTTTTTTGGAACTCGAGGACTATTGTTACTATTATTGTTGATCATCCCCAGTTCCTTCACGTTAGAGTTGAGGATCCCCGACTAGCGTATCACATCTATCTGACTCTTGTTTATGCTTCATGTAACGTAGCTATCATGAGGGATTTGTGGGAGGGTCTTCATAACATTTCCCTTGATATGGAGGACCCTTGGTTAGTTGGGGGTGACTTTACGTTATTATACATGATGTTGAGCGCACTGGTCATAATACTCGTGATCGAGGCACTACTACTTTCTCTGATATGATGTTAGATTGTGGTTTAGAGGATGTTGGTTTCCTTGGGAATCGATATACTTGGTCCAACGGTCGAGTCAGAAAGAGACTGGATAGGGTACTCATTAATTCTACAGCTGCAGTATTCTATCGACCCCTTACAGTGAGGCACTTGAATCGGACTTCATCTGATCATTTACCTTTATTACTTGTGGGTTTCTGACGATGATTTGGGCCTAGACCTTTCAAATTCCTCAACGTTTGGACCAAGTATCATGATTTTTCATCATTTGTCGCTCAGAAGTGGTCGCTCCCTACTCATCTTACAGGGATGGCTGCTCTATGGGAGAAGTTCTTTAGGCTGAAATAGGGACTGCATTGGTGGAATAGACATGTGTTTGGAGATATTTTCCTACGAATGCGAGATGCTGAGGATATGGTGGATGAGGCTGAGACAGCATATGATAGAGACCCTATACCTGAGCATCATGACCTATTACATCATGCACAGGCAGTTTTGAACCAGACCTTATCTATTGAGAAAGGTTTTTGGAAGCAAAAGGTCGGTTCACGTTGTGTATGAGAATGAGATCACAATACTCGTAATTTCCATGCGATGGTTCAAGGACGTAGGATCAAATCGTGTATTCCATCAGGACGTAGGCAGGAGAAGTCTTAGCTAGTCCTACTGACATTCAGACTTCAGCAATTACATTCTATCAGGATCTTCTATCTGCTCCTACACAGCCGTTGGACCTCATTCGTTCTGATATCATCCCTAGGCTTTTGACGGAGGATGATAATTTGGCACTAAACCATATCCCTTTGATTCATGAGGTTCGGGAAGCGGTGTTTAGTATAAATGCTGGCAGTACTGTCAAACCAAATGGATTCTCATCCCTATTCTTCGAACATTATTGGGACATTATTCAGGACGATGTATAAAGGGTAGTCTTGGACTTTTTTTACTGCTGCCATCTTCCACGGGGTTTTGCTGCGACTACTATAGTACTGCTCCTTAAGAGGAATGGTGCTTGTAGATGGACCGACTTCAGACCTATCAGTTTATGTACAGTGTTCAATAAGCTTATTATTAAGCTTATGAACACTAGATTGAGTATATTGTTACTGCGCATTATCTCTCCACAACATAATGGGTTCATTCCTGGTCGCCTAATGGGGACAATGTTCTATTGGTTCAGGAGCTTTTCCATACTTTGGATGATAGAATGCGAGGGGATAACACTATGCTGAAACTAGACATGACTAAAGTATATGATCGCATGTATTGGAGTTTCATGGTACAAGAAGGAATTGTGTTTCTTTTGATAATTGTCTTCACAATCTCTCTTTAGTAATACAACGATGTAAAGAAAAGAACTTAGTTCTTAACTGAGATAAGAGTCATTTCATGGTACAAGAAGGAATTGTGCTAGGCCACCATGTTTTAGCAAAGGGACTGGAAGTCGATAGAGCTAAGATAAATACAGTAGCAAGGCTACCACCACCCATTAATGTCAAAAGAATTCGGAGTTTCTTGGGACACGATGGGTTTTACAGGAGATTTATTAAAGATTTTTCAAAAATAGCTAATCCCCTTTGCAACCTTCTGGAGAAAGATACAACATTTGTCTTTGATGATGACTGTCTCAGGGCATTCGAAACAATAAAGGAGAAATTGGTTACAGCTCATGTTATGATAGTTTCGAATTGGGGTCAACTATTTGAAGTAATGTGTGATGCCAGTGATTATGCGATATGAGCAGTTTTGGAACAAATGAATGAAAAGATCTTCCGAGCAATTCACCATGCTAGCAAAACCCTGAATGGAGCTCAATTGAATTACACCACAATAGAAAAAGAGATGTTAGCAGTTGTCTTCGCTTGTGACAAATTCATCATTAGCACTAAAGCATTCATCTACACAGATCATGCAGCAATTCGATATCTCTTTGAAAAGAAAGATTCTAAGCCTTGCTTAATTTGGTGGGTTTTGTTGTTACAAGAGTTCGATGAGAAAATTCGGGATAAGAAAGACAGTGAGAATGTGGTTGTTGATCATCTTTCGCGGTGGAAAATGAATAGGTGATAGATAACAATCAGATTCAAGAATCTTTTCTTGACGAGCTTTTGTTAGCAGTTTTATCAAGGATCCCGTGGTATACTGATTTTGTACTTGGCTTGTGGAAGGATGCCACCTGACTTGAATTTTCACCAAAAGAAAAAATTCTTACATGATGTCAAGTCATATCTATGGGATGATCCACTTCNTATGGGATGATCCACTTCTCTTCAGAAAATGCACAGATATGCTGATTGGGGGTGTCCCTATGGAGAAACAAAACCAACTAAGGAGCATTGTCATTCTTCACCTTATGGAGGTTATTTCGGTCCTACACATACTGCTTCTAAGGTATTACAGTCGAGATTCTATTGCCCAACTCTTTTCAAGGATTGCTACGCCTTTGTGAATACATGTGACCGTTGTCAACGTACTGGGAATATTTCAAGTCGTCACAAGCTTCCATTGACTAATATGCTTGAGGTGGAATTATTTGATGTATGGGGTATAGATTTCATGGGTCCTTTTCCACCATCTTTTGGTCAGGTATATATCCTTCTTGTAGTAGATTATGTTTCCAAATAGGTTGAGGCCATTGCTACACCAAAAAACGATGCAAAGGTAGTTTTGAAGTTTCTGTAGAAAAATATTTTCACTCGGTTTGGTATGCCTAGGGCACTAGTAAGTGATGAAGGTACACATTTCTGTAACAAACTTTTCAATTCTCTTTGGCTAAATACAATGTAAGGCACAAATTGACACTTGGTTATCATCCCCAATCCAATGGACAAGCAGAAATCTCCAATAGGGAGATTAAACAAATATTGAAGAAGTTATTGCAAAGACTGGGCTCATAAACTTGATGAAGCGCTGTGGGCATATCGAACAGCTTTCAAAACGCAAATTGGAATGTCACCTTATCATTTGGTATTTGGAAATGCATGTCACCTACCAGTTGAATTGGAGCATCGAGCCTATTAGGCTATAAAGAAGTTGAACCTGGATATGAAATTAGCGGGTACACAACGCTTGTTTCAACTCGACGAGCTTGATGAATTTCGGAACAAAGCATACTAGAATGCGAAGATATATAAGGAGTGAAAAAAGTGAGGCACGACAAAAGAATCCTAAGGAGAGAATTCAAACCACGAGAGCAAGTTCTTCTGTTCAACTCTCACTTGAAACTTTTTCCAGGCAAGCTTAGATCACGGTGGTCGAGACCATTCATGGTCCATAAGTTGTTTCCCTATGGTTCAGTGAAATTGGTAAGCAAAGATGGATCCCTATTTTAGGCAAACGGTCAACGACTCAAACACTATTATGGTAAAGAAGATCAGGATGTGGAAGATATTTCTCTTGGAGAATTAACTTAGATCCACATCATCAAACTAATAACGTTAAAGAAGTGCTTCTTGAAAGGCAACCTAAGTTCTATACCTTTATTTTAATTTGAAATTCATTAGATATGATTGTTACATTTTAGCTATGTTAGTAAAGTTGTTTTTGTGTTTTTATAGGTACATGCTCAAGTGTGGAGGATCAAACTTAGACGACAATGGAGACGGACTACATTAGAGCTTGCAGATAAAAAAATAAAAAATAAAAAAATTTACAGAACCACTGGCCCTATGGCTCCCATTTAAAAAAAAACAACAAAATTTTACAAAACGGTTGGCGTTGCTGCGCCCATTCTTTTTTTTAAAAAAGAGCCTCTCTCCCCCTTTCCTTAGTCGATTTATTTTTCTCATTTTCTCTCCTCATTCTCCCCGTCGACTCTCCCATTCCCCTCCTCCCTCACCCCTTCGAAATTCCACATCTTTCCTCATTTTCTTCCCCCCACATCACACTCTCCCATTATTCACACACCCATTTCAAAACCCTAGGCCATATTTCCCCCTTCTTTTCCTTTTCGTAATAAATATTATCTTTCCCACATTGGATACACTATATGTCTTCCTTATATTCCACCTTGTTACCAAGGTGTGCTTGGTTGTTTAAATTTCATCCCACCTATGGTACGTGTTCTTTTAACGGTACATATATCTCTTCCATGGACGGTTATTGAGCATTTGCTGGTGGTTTTGGTATTTACTTGGATGTTTTAGGGTGTGGATTCATATTTGGTTTGGTGTATTGAGGGTTTAGTACTTGGTGTGTGAATGGGATTAGTGTTTACAAGGTGATTGAAGAAATTACCTGTGTGAATTTTTGTGGTATATTATGGTCAAATTTGGTGCTTTCCTCGGTGTCGGTGAAATTGTGGTTTGAGATTGGGTATTCAGTGTTGTCATCCTTGGCGGAAAAGGATATTTTAGGCTTGAATTGGTTAGGATATTTAAGCGTGCATTTGGAATTTTTGTACGGTTGTGTTGGTCATAAACAACATGCCTCCCAGGAAGAAATCTAAAATCACGACGTCCTCATCTACCATGGCATATGATATACATATACGACGATTTGAAAGCTTCGAGACAGAGGAAAGATATAAACATATGGTGATATATCGGAACTGCATTCCGGAGAGGGATTTTGAACATTTATTGCCCGAGAAAATACAGAGTTTGGGATGGGACAAGTTTGCTATGCAACCAGGAACGGCTTCCATTCCCTTGGTGAAAGAGTTTTAAGCGAAGGCAAAGGAGCATGAAGGCTTCAAAGTATTTGTTTGGGGTCACTGGATCAGGTTTTATAGTGCTTCTATCGATTCCTTCTACCAATATCTTACGTATCCTAGCCGGGTTAGCCACTAGGAGCTTGGGACACCCCTCCTTAATCCATGATCTCTGTATACAAGGGGGTGTTACCATGCGAGAATCTGAAGAGGTGCTACATCCTCGACCAGCACTCACATGGGACTTTCGGGACAAGGTCGCGAGGTCGCGGGACAGCTCCAACTCCTCTCAATCATCTAATGAGGCTCCACCACCACCACCTCCTCAAGTTGGTGATGCTATAGGGAAAATACTTAGGCAGCTTTAGGCAATGGACTTGCGTATGAATCGATGGCAAGAAGGAATACAGGTACGAATGGATCAATTGTAAACCTCCATTTATGACCAATTCCATTATCAAAATGCTTGCATTGCGGTCATGGCCTCTGTACACCCCAATCTTACATTCTCTCCACCATCGTTTTTTCCATCTCGTTCTCACAATGTGGCTCCACCGGATGGTCACAAGGACATTTGATGTTTTCACTAAGGTATCTCTCCCTTTTTGTTTCCTTTTTACATTGGGGACAATGTGTTTTTTAAGTTTGGGGTAATACTTTAACATAGTTGTCTTCTAATGTTTTAATTGCTTTTGTATGTTTTATTTATTTTTCTTAGTGTAACTTGTGTGTGAAAAAATAAAATAAATAATAAATAATAAAATAAAAATTTGAATACTTGTGTGGGTTGAATAGTATTGTTGGCAATGATGCAGATATTTGGAAACATGACTTAGTTGTGAATTATGAATAAGTTATGTGCTTAGGTGGAAGTCTTACTTACCTTTGCAAAAAATTGCGACATAAATGTACGTGAATTGAATATGGCGTTGGACAAGAATAAGTTGATTCATAAATGATATAGGTTGAATTAGCAACCCTAGAAGCTGAATCCAGACAACCTCTAAACATTACCATACCCTTAAACCAAATTTAGAATGTTTGGATGGTTGATTTGTTGTAGGAAAATTTGGAGATAAATGTGGATTCCATGTATGCTACAGTTTCTGTGGATTGTTTGAGACCAATAGGATGAAAATTAGGTGAAAACCCTAAGTTACGGGTTGATTCGAGAATGAGTGTTTTATAAGGGGTATTGCACTAAACACTGCATAACAAAAAACTTTGTGAAGCCATCTTAAAATAACCCTATGAGGACAACTTTAACAATTTCATTGTGAAGCGTTTCCTCATTTATGACTCAAGTAAGTAAGCCTATAAGGGTTTAAAATTTGATGCCATAAAGTCATCTGACTTGGGAGTCATCGACCTAAAGCTCACTATATGAGTCATTTAGAAAGCATAATTGAGAGACATCCACACATTAAATTGATTATATATATAATGAAAAAGAAAAAAAGAAAAATGTTGCATGAAATAGAAGACGCAATACTTGTCTTGATTAAGCTCAAACACTTGTTTTAGAGGATTAGACCTTTGATAATGGCTTAGTAACTTAATTGATTCTTGGAGGTTGATGCAGTAAAAAATAAGGAGAATTCTCATTTGTTGATATGTGAACTGCAATCAGTAATATCTACCCAAATAAGAAAGGGTAAGGAGTAGTGATTTGAAAACTAATCTTAGATTAGGCCATTGGGAAAAGAGTGAAAACAAATTAAGTTTGGAGGTGTGTAAATTCTACAAGGAGAAAGGAAATAATTGACTCTTAAGGTCGGGAATTGAATCGATTTATAAATGCACAACGCTGTATTCGACTCACACACACACACCCATTTTGCATTGGAAAGGTAATAATTTGACTTTTGTACTATAACTTTGAAGTGGTTTATGAATTCGATATCAAATCTTCAATGCTGAACCATAAAAAAAGCTATCCAGCTAAATATGTATTTGAGTCTTTTGGTTGTGTGTTTTATTTGTGTGTTCGTGAGTCTTATTTGTATGTTGTTTTTGTTTGTTCGAGGACAAGCAAAAAATTAAGTTTGGGGGTGTTTGATGAGTGTAAATCACTCATCGAACTAATACATTTAAAACATAGTTTTTAGCTTATTCTTGAGCACTTTTGAGTGTTTTGATGCATTTGATCATATTGTTTTGTAGCTGAGGTAATTTGGAGAAAATGGCATAGTAAGGAGCTTGGGATGAAGCCACGTGTTGATCATAGAAGTAGGCTTAAAGAGGAGGTGAAAGAAGAAGAAAAATGAAGTGGAAAAGAGGTAAAAATAGAAGCAAATAAATGACGGAATTAACGTGTGCTTAAGCGCCCGAGAAGCCTACCAAAATCAGCAGAGATCTCGGCGTTACAGCGCCAGCACCTGGGCCTATCCCCTAGCCAGAGGAAAAAAGGTAGAACTATTAGCGCTGCAGCGCCAGCAATTGCAGCGCCACTACCCAAGAAAGAAGAAAAAGTGTTTTTTGTAAATTTTTCGGCCCGGTCCAACTCCAATTCGTCTTGATTCTTTAAGAGACTATAAATACAAACTTGAAGACCTGGTTGAAGGGGAGAAGACGGCTTAGGAGATAAAGAAGAAAAGGAATTATAGAGAAAAAACGACAACAATTTGAAGAAAAATTCAAGCGGCAAAACAGTTTTTCTTATTTTTTTTCTTCTCCATGTTCTTTATTTTAGATTTTAATATGTTGTTTCTTGTATTCATAAACTAATTTTATTATCTAGGTTTTGATGTAACTAAACTTGAGACATGTTTGGATTCTAATAAAGTTATTTCATCTGATTTGTCCATTAATTTATTTGTGTTGATTATTGCGCAATGCTTTCAATTACCAGATCAATAATTGAATGATTTGATACCTTAAATTTCGGTACTCGAAAGAGGGAGATTTAGGCATGATCTAAGAATAACATAACCTGGATTTTGCAGATTTCGGGAGAAAATACAATTCGTTTAAAGCATGTTCCATGTAAGATTCACGAACTTGATAAATTCTATATTTTAATTTTGAATAAAGATATTGGAATTGAAATATAGGAATTATTTTTACTCTGTACTCAAGATAGGGAGTAAAATTACATTAGAGTTCTTGTTTATAAACTTTGGAAAATTGATTAGAAATAATTATATAATTGAGAATCACATTTGATAGTTAGGTGAAATCATAACCCTAGGCTTTCTCACTTGATTATTCTTCTAGCTTGTATTTATTTGTTGAATTCATCACCATACTAGTTTATAAACATTTATTATATAATTCATTTATCTAGATAAAATAGAAGATATATGATTATACTACTTAGTAGAAATTTGAATGACAATCACTACGGTTTCGACACTCTAATTCCATTATTATATTACAAAACTTGACACCGTACACTTGCGATATAAATCACGTTATAGAAAATGTGTGACAAAGTGGCACCAAGGTTGTTAGTACTAAGAGAAGAATTCTCAAGAATAGAAAAGATAGTGGTGCGTCCAGCAAGAAAAGCTTCAATAGGATAGCAGTCTTCCTAGTTGGTGGATGCTACAGAAATCAGTAGACAATTGGGTGCCCAAAAAAGGGCCGATAAGCATGCATGCTTTATATCAGAATGGAGACGCAGTATGGCAGAGGGACTTTTGTAAAAGAGTGGTGAAATAACTTGAAACCGAGCATAGAATCTTCAAGGAACTTGCCAATTCAGGTATCCATTATCCTATTTCTATTGCCAATTGTGAGGAATTATTCTGTTTAATTGTGAATCGATTTTGTACATTTGCAGCTCAACATAGAGCCATTTGCAAAGACGGCTTTCCAATTGAAAAGCCACCTTGATACCCATCGATGGTGGGAATTCGGTGCAATGTGGCATGGTGGTTTCTTGCAATGAGAATGAGCAAGGAGAGTTACAAGTAGGGAGAGTGACACATGGGGACATGGATGGAAAAATCTTGAATGGGAGTGACACTTTTGGGAATTTTACATTAAGTCATGGATGGAGAAAGAAGGAAAAAGTAACACAGATACATAGAGAGATGTTTTTTTTTTTCTATTAAGTAGACCAGCATTTACATTTAGTCATTGGGCTCATAATGCGATGGGCCATTTTAATAGACACATATAGAGGCCCCTACTTATAGAACTAGTCCATTGAATTCTATTTAATTTTGCTCCTTTCACTCATTCTCTATATGGGACACGAGCACTTCAAAGGAAAAGAGGGGGAGATTAGTTCTCTCCATAGAAAGAAACTTTTTTTGCAGGAACTCTAAATACTTCATGGAAAATCAATCACATGTTATTGGAGATATGATCTCTCTCCACTTTATTGAACACATGCTATAATTTATGAGAAGAGATTATTACCCCTATTGATTCTAACAATTGGTATCAGAGCCTCCTTCTCATTTTTATGGATGATATCTTATATTGCAAAATTCATCTCCCTTTATGTGTTTATGAATTTTTTGATATTGCTCATTTGTTAATTGGAGAAAATAAATGGATAATCTTTTTTTTGAGATGAACGTATATTTTTTTATGTGGGTTATAATACTGATGATTTTGAGTGGCTGTGTACCCATCCTATATGGGACTAGTCATGATAAGTTATCGGAAATGTTATATTGTTCATGCTTTCACTTAATGACATTATACTAAGATCCATACGGATAGTGAATTTATCTTGTCGACAAACCATTCTTTGATAGGATGCTTTGGACAATGAAGAAAATAGTTAAGTGCTTGACACTTGGATGCCTAATTCTAACATCTCGATAGTGGATCATTTTAAGTCCTTGTATTTAATTATTTTACTTTGTCATGCATAAGAGCCTTGAGTTTTGAGTAGGTTTAATATGCAGGTTGTTTAGATAGCAGAAAATCAACTTCATGTTATGTTTTTATGATGGTATGAGGAGTTGTTTCTTGGAAAAGTGTCAAACTGGCACTTATATCTTCATCTACAATGGAGGCAGAGTATGTAGGTTCTTATGAGGCTACATGTCAGGCTATATGGTTACGAAACTTTATCTTGGGGCTAGATGTTGTGAATTCCATTTCGAGGCCACTGAAGATATTTTGTAACAATTCCGCAGTAGCTACTTTCTCTCCAAACACCAGGAGCTCTTCACGCTCCAAGCATATTGATATTAAGTATTTGTTTGTTAGAGAGAAAATAGCCGAGTATTATGTATTGAGCATATTTCCACACAGCATATGTTAGTTAATCCACTGACTAAAGGTTTAGCTCCAAAACTGTTTCAAGAGCATATGACTCATTTGGGATTGCTAGAGTCTTCTGTTGTATTCAATTAGTGAGAGTTCTATGATCATTGGCTGTTTGGATATATTATTTAGGCTCATTTTTTTTTTTTTTTAATATATCAATGTCAATGAATGCCCGAGTCACGCATATTTTGGACAAGCATACTTTATGTACTTTATATGGACAAGGTGTATTACATATAAGTCACAATATATTTTAATATATGCCAGAGTCAGGTTATTGTGAGTATATGTTTGGTGTCATATATCCTGTCAGTATAATCTTTAGACTGTGCTATTTTGGACAAGGGTTATTGTTTTATAAAAATTCAGATTTGTCTCTAGGGCTTCTTATGGAAACAAAGGTTTATCACTCTTTTGATTATTTCTATGCCGCATTCGCATCTCATTAGCATGTATTAAGTGATTGCAAGAATTGGTCATGTGTTGTATGTCGTATCATCTGTGACGTGTACTTCAAGGCACATTTTGAATAAGGCCTTTGATTTTGGATGCTTGTTTGTGTTTTTATTATGACTCAATGTAATGCTGTCCAAGTGGGAGATTGTTGTTTTTTTCTATTAAGTGGACTAGCATTGACATTTATTCATTGGGCCCATAAAGGGATGGGCCATTTTAATAGACACATATGGATACCCCTACTCCCACCCCACTTAAAATAAAACTAGCCCACTGAATTTTATTTATTTTTGCCCTTTTCTCTCATTCTCTATATGAGACATGAGCACTTTAAAGGAAAAGGGGTAGAGATTAATTCTCTCCATAGAAAGAAACTCTCTCTTGCAGGAACCCTAAATACTTTATGGAAAAATCAAACACAAGTTATCGGAGGTATGATCTATCTCCACTTTATTGAACACATGCTATGATTTATGAGAATAGATTATTACATCTAATGATTCTAACAAGAGAAAGTTATGAGCAATTCTTGAAGATGAAGGTACAATACAGAGAAAGCAGAGGCAAGAGAGAAGTTTGGACATGATGTGTATTAGTATAGGATTGGCCATTTTTCTCTTGTTGCCTCGTTCTTGATTTTGCTTCGTTAATTTTACTTGTTATTACAGAACTTTTTTAAGGTTTAAGAAAACTATTTTCTTAGAGAGGGGAGCAAAAACAGAGGGTGCTGGTGAGAAGATGGGGTAGGTTGGAGAGAAGGATTTTTTATTTTTAATTATTTATTTGAGACTCATTTGTACTTTTTTGAAAATTTTGGTAATACAGTTGAAATTAGTTCTTTATTATTATTTTTTCTTTAAATATGAGGATATAGTCGTCATTTTACAAGGTTTTATTGAGAAAATGAAAGAAAATATATCTTCGGCACCTCAAAGGTCATAGAGGTAATTTTCTTCCAAAATGAAATAATAGAGAAGTATTCCACAATAGGGGCAAAGATCAGGAGGTTTTGCGCCAATAAGTCAAAACTTAAATTTTGTTAATTCATTCCGTACAACATAGCATCAACAACTAGAAGGATCTCCTCACAATACCTAACATTTTTCTTGCAACATTAGCTAGATAGAGTCCCACTAGTGTGACAATTTTTTGTACAGTCCACAATAATGTTGAAGGTGCTCTAAATTCGAATGCTTTGTATACTTTACTGAAGTTAGTAAGATAATACTTGACAAACAAATAAAAAATAAGTGTTCACATGGGGCACTAGGGGCAAATTCAAAACCGTATTAAATAAAATTTTAAGTCGCGCTAATATGTAAAAAAAATACCTCAAAAAATTTAAATGGAACGGGGATTGGACTAGACTAGGCTAAACTAGAATAAAATTCTCCCGTGTGGGGCACCAAGGCTTTTAAGCCGTAAGAAAAATATGGGATCAGTTCAATTGAAAAAAATCAGGTATCGGTCTGGAAATTTGAATATCGATTCTGTTATGACCTAAAACCATAGTACTTACTGGCCTATCAAAAAGGGACCAAAAAGCCGATTAAACGTGAGCCCATTGAACTACTGCCCGGCCTATCAAAAAGGGACCAAAAAGCCGATTAAACGTGAACCCATTGAACTACTGCCG
>CAIGRN010119339.1:0-19704 GCA_903798345.1 Fraxinus anomala
GGATTGCACCTTAAGAAAACAAACGCTTTTCTTATTTTTTGAACAACCAAAAACTCTTAAATACTAAAGGAATAAATAAATATTGAAAATAATGAAGTAAGAAATATTAAGCGCCGTTTTGACTTAGCAAATGAACTCAAACGTCCAAAATTCCTCATACGTCACCGCAAAGCGGTGAGTTCAATGGGAATCGTCGCGAGCTTTCCGGAATGGGGTCATGGGCAAAAAATAGACACTGTATGCAAAAGTTACGCCATTTTCTTCCAACATCGACCATTTTAGCCTAGTGAAAATGTTATTGTTCCGGACACTTTAGGCTAGTAAAAATGTTATTTTATTGTTAGCACTAAAAAAAAAGTCTTTGTGTACGCACAAGAAGTGCGGAGTGATATTCCGCACAATGCTGGGTGTTCTCTGCACCGTCTGCGGAGTGATCTCCGCATCGTGTGTAGGATTGCCTCTACGTGCGGGGTGACACTCCTCATATGCGGAAACACCATGCGTCGTGTCTCCGTATAATGCGGAGACATGGGTAACACGACGGTGTGCCGTGTCTCTGCATTATGTGGAGACACGGACACTGTGCGAAGCCGTGTCTCCGCATAATGTGGAGACATCCACCATCCCAAATGTAGTACCTTCCTCTGAACTTAGCTTAGAAACTCTGAATATTACTTGTTGACATAATAAAAACTACAATACACCCAAAATAGTGAAATAAACAGGAACAATACAAAACATGTGTCTACTCCAAGTAATTCTAAGTCTAAAAACACACTCAACATCAATTGGGTCTAAAGAAGGCATCCGAATTGCACCTTATACATAACCCTTCTCTCACATTTAACTGAAAATAATGCTGTTTTTCTACAATAAGTTGATTTCTGCCATAGACAATACAGAACAAAATCCTCCTAAAAGATTTCTGTATACCTAACGAAAGACAAGGAAGAACGAAAACATAAAACTAAACAAAATCGAACAAACCGAAACCACTTACCGATGGAGATCGTTATAGTGAGAATTTAAGAGAAATTAAGAAAGTAGACTTGAAGAAGAAGAAAATAAGAAGGTAAGAACAGAGAGAAGCAGCATTACCAGGAACAATTGTGGAATTGCAGCAATCTTAACTTGTATAAGAACTTTGAAATATAACCAACTGTTGAAGAATAAATGTGAGAAAAATCAGGTTTAAAGAGATGGAACAAATGTTCTGGGATTTTTGGTTTCCTTTGTAGAGTAGAAACGAGGTTTGCTTCGTCAATACGTAAGGACATGGAGAAGATATTTATAAAATATCCACAGCAACTGGACGACTGTGTAAAATAATATATACCAATTAGTCAACAAAGATGGCTAGAGAAGGAGGGAAATATCAAATGCAATCCATACTGTAGCAAAATCGATGCAAACAGAATTAATGTGAAAACTCGTGTGACAAAAATGAACTGTGATCAAGGGTTGCCTCTTTTAAGAGAAGGAGGGATACGGGCTGGGTCATGTGGTTTGGGTAAGTATTCATGGGTCTTATGCGTTGGATGGTTTTGATCATTTTTATCTTAAATTGGACTATATTTGTGACAGGTGCGTCGGGCAATGGGTAAACAGTTTATTTTCCCATTTATTGGGAGATGTGAGAATTTAATGCATGATTGACTAACATGTTACTTTTTCAAATAAGTAGTATATGTAACGTGTCAAGTTATTATTTGTCAATACAATTTTTAATTATATGAATAAATTTGTTCTCATTGTGAAATTTAAAATTGCCAATAAATGCATTTTGGTCTAAATTATAGTAAAATGGTTATTGAACAAATTTTGGACTTTTTTTGCAATTTCCTCTTAATTTTTGTGCTCTAAAACTAGAATTTTACTACATATGATGTTGATTGTTCAACCATGTAAACTGGGGTTCAACCCCAATGAGACTGAGTAGCAATGCTCAGTAATTTTTAGGAACTTTTAGAATTAATAGAGTGTAGGGATGATGAAATTTGTGAATAATAAAATGTAATAGTTTTATATATAATATTGGGATTAAAGTTTAACTTTCGTTGAATAGTAGAATTAACTTTTAATTTACTAAAAAAATTTCCCAAACAAAGATTTTATTTCATACTTTATAGTTTATACAAACATTTACGTACATACATAAATTAGAATACATAGCATAAATAAACATTTACGTTTAAGTGAGAATAAATAAATGCTTATGCTTTTATTCAAATTCACGCAAGGAATTGACCAAAGCAACATTTACATTATTTTTTCCGTGTTGCCCATCGGATCAATTATGGATGTTTCTTATTTATGACTAATACGAAATTGAGATTCGAGACTCTTAGAAACTCAAAAAAGGATTTGCGAGAAATTTTCTCGATAATTTTACATTCTAATATGAGAATAATTATGAAATAATTAATTTCTCTCTTAGTACAATGTCTAAAAGAACAAATTAAAACTTGCTCAAAATAAGTCGTGGACTGTGACTAAAATGATCTAAGGTGGGCTTCTTATGCGTTTAAGAAAGTTGAGCTAAATGGCTAGAACTAGTAAGGTAAAATATTCTTTAGAACCCTATGTTTTGTGTTAAGTAAGAAGCGTGTCAATACATGCACGAGTTTAAAAGAACACGTAATAGTAAATATTTTCGCAGCTAATGATCGCAAGTGGCTTCAACAAAAATTAGTCATTTTATTCAATTGTTGAATCCATTTTAGGGATGTTAATTTGGCTTGTCGGCTCGGGCCGCCTGTGGCTCGGCCTGGAAAAAGCCTGAGACGGCCCGCCCCTACAGAGGCCCATTTTGGGGAATCGGGCCGAGCCCGTGTAAAATAAAAAAGAAATGGAAATGGAAGGGGGAAGTGGTAGCTACTATTTAAAGGCAGCACATATTATATATATAAAAAAATCAACCGGCCCGTTGAGCCTCGATTTTTTTCCGAGATTTTACTCAGCTCGGGCCAAAAAAAGCCCGAACCCATTTTGCTCGAACCGAGTCCGAGCTTCAAATTTCGGCTCATGGCTTGGTTCGACTCAGCTCGTTGCCACCCCTAATCCATCTTCAATTCATATTCTAACGTTTAAAATAGATATCGACTCAAAAATAAAGGGTAACTATTTTTTTTTTGCAAAATGGGTTTTTTCTCTAAAAAAAAAAGAACTAAAAATAGATATTCGAAGAAGAAAAAATATGAAAAGCAAAACATAGAAGAAAGAAAATTAAGTACAGATATAGCCCACGGAATTTGACAAAAATCAGATTTTTATTAAATTTTGATAAAAATTGATGAAATGTATAGTTAAAATGTTGATAAAAATTATTGATTTCATTAAATATGATTTGAAAGGGGGGGAAAAAAAAATAAGGCCGACATAATTTCAATGTACCATCTAACTTGTATAAATCAATTTGTGGGGAAATTTGTAATTAACACAAACCTGTGGGTCCATGTCACATGTAAACTGTTAAGTATAAAGTGTAAACTTTGCAACAGATCCTCACACTACACGACACAAATTTCATGGGTCTTGCAGAATGACCCCTGAATTTTTCATTTTCTTTCTTTTTAGCCCAAATGTAAATGATTGATTTTATGTCTCTATTATAAGACTCTTACGCAAACTTATTAAACAAAAATTACTTTTCTTGCTTTAGTGTTTCTTTCGTCTTTCTTCTTTCTTCGTTTTGTATTTAGAGCTTTAGGTTATTATTAGGGTTGGACAAAATTTTAATTTACTAGTTAAAAAGATTAAAGCTTGAAAATTTGATTCATTACATGCTAGTTTCAATTTTTTTTTTTTTTTAAGCAAAGCTAAGTTATATCTTTTACTAAAGCATATTGTCTTTCAAAAAGGTTAATAGATCCTATGATAAATTCAATTCTTTCATTTAGCAAATTTAAGACATCTTTGATCGGACATAAAAAGTTGAAGTAGACGTCTGAGTCAAGATGGAGAAGAACCGCAACTATGGTCAGGCATGTGCTCACTCTGCCGTCCAACCTAGAATCCAATATATTCCTTTATACCAATTGGTGGAATTATCGATTCAATCGAAAGGCTATGAATCACATGTTCCTATGCCTACAATACTGCAACTAATACCTAAATTAAGGGCATGAATTAAATCAACTTGATTTGATTGGTTGAAAAAGCTTTTGCGAAGAGATATGTCAATTCATTCTTCGAGCCGACTAAAAGTTTGCCGATGATATTGTATAAGTAAGAAATCTCGAATTTTATCTGTATTATGGTAAAGATTCTACTTATTCTCCTCCCACGATGTGCCTAGATATAATGCACAAGTAAACAATTTTGAATGGGAATTATTAATGAACCTTAATTAAATCAAATTTGTTGATAAATTTAGTAGTTAGGCATTCCATTAATGAATTGTAAAGGTTCCACGAATGATGGAATTAGGATTGAGCAAAGTTCGTAAATATGCATATTTTGCAGGATAAGACTGACAATTTAATTCCCACCCAATAAAACAAGAAGGTGGTCTGATCGCCTGCGACACACGCAATGCACCACTTCAACTCACCACTTATAAAATCTCATTCTTCAAGCTAAGTCTGTTGATACAGTCACACTATACCACGCCCCAACCCATGCACCCTTCTCTATAAGTGCTGTTCCATATCATAATTCAGGAATTTTCGCGAGATTCTTGGAGAAAATTCACGATCTTATCGTGTTGTAATTTTTTTTTCTTTTGCTTTATTTTATGATGATTTGAGGGAATTTCAGGCAAATTCAGTTCATGTTGTTATCGCCAGATTATATACGAAAGAGTAAAAACAGAGATTATAGTGACTGGATGGAAAAATCATACCGTATCCTCTATGAAAATGAGAGCTTGAGACCTCGAGTGCGAGGAGTATTTAGAGAGGAACTGACTTCGTAATTCCGCTTCTTTTGATATTTTTGAGTTTTGTTCAGTGCTGAATAATTAAATGTGCTGGTTGGAAAATTTTGTGAAATACTGAAGCCCTTAATCGTCCAAATGTTTGCTGTGCAATTTGAGTGAAGCAGAGTAAATGAAGAGGAGGTCGATTTCGCAGAAATTTCACCAGAGATGGAAGACGAAACTTTTTGTTGTGATTTTACTTGTATTTTGTTTTGCGACTTTAGTGTTAATGGAATCGCTATACAGCAGGATCAAGGTTTTAGCGTTAATTTCTCCGCCTTTGGTTCAGAAGCCGAAAATGGCGTTTCTATTTATAGCACGAAATAGACTTCCACTTGACGTGGTTTGGAATGCTTTCTTCCAGGTAATTAGCCTTTTTTATTTGTTTTTATTTAATTTCTTTTATCTATTTTTAGTAATCAATTAATTATATCTTCATAATAGTGACGCAATAAACAAAATCAGTTTCCCCCTTTGGAATTTATTTGACTGTATAGAGTACAAAGAGCAGGTGATGTTAAATGCTGTTCTAGAAATATGTTCTCTCTTTGTTGCAGCGCCATAGTTGGCATCCCTTTTGAGGAATTGTCAGGGTTCGAACTCCAAATTCAGCTCCTCCTTGACCGCAATTCTATGAAACTTGCATCAGCTGAAGCCAGCTGATTGATAACCTATTCAACGAAGAAAAAACAGAAATAGGGGTGGGAAAAAATGATGATAAAATGAGAAGAGATGAGAGATAAAATGAATCGAAGAATCAATTCACTACTAACTGAAATTGCATAACAACATTCTGTTCTTCTCGTACAGAGCACATGGAGATATATACACTCCAGTAAAATGCGCGTTCTGGCCAAACGGAATTGTAAAAAATGATTTCAAATATTACATTTTAATTAAAGAAAAACGATACCGTTTCTTCAGTTCAAATGGAAAGAGAAACGACGCCGTTTCTTGATTTCAAATGTTAGCTATCTGTTCCATTTCCTTCTTCCTTCTTTCCATCTGGTTTTGCTAAGTGTCCTCTTCCTCCTTCTCTCCTTTTGCCTTTCTTTTCCCAAGTGCTTCCTCCATAACAGGAATATTTTTGTATAGTGTTGATTTGGCTATGATAGCATTAATAGATCAGGGACAGTGAGTGTTTAGATGGAAATATTGATATAATTGATGATGTTAATCCATAAATTGCAAACTCATTAATGACATTGGAAAGGAATGGAATGTAGAGTACTTTGAATCATTTGTAGTACTCATGTTGGGCCGCAATAGATTATTTTGACTTAAGGCAAATGAGTTCTGAAAAACTTGTGATAAGACTAATTAGAGTCAAAGTGTAATCAACAAGAAGTGTATTACACACTGGATAACTTGAATGAAAAATTGTAACAAGACCATAGTCAAGTGACTTTGCTGAACAGATGATTTTCTAGCTAGTGCCTTAAAATGTTAAGTGCTATGATGTACAATATAATTGAACAGATATACCTATAAGATAATAATATTCCTGCAAATAAAACAAAGCCGAGATAGAAATGTTAATGAGATCGATAGAGATAATAGAGATTGACGAAGATCACGAAGATTGACGAAAATTATGACTTAACACGAAGATTGACGAAAATTATAACTTAACATAATTATGTATATAATTGTATTTACCTTATTTTTGTTGATTACATCTACCATATTTAGATTGATATTATAGTTGTATAAGGTAATACCATTCCTACATAATGCAAGGAATCCTTCGAGAGAAAATGATTCAATCAAAAGTTTGTCATAGACTTTATACTGAATCTTCGGTTTCCTCTAGGCATAACTCAACCTCTTAGGTGTTGGTTTCTTGTAGTGGTCCACGGTTAACAGAATTTTTTCAACATGTGACTCTTATGGTGGTCGACGATTGACAGAATATTTGTCAACGTGTGACTCTTGGGTTCATTGAGAATGGGATCCGAATTGTAGTACGAGTTTCTTTATCTCTAATCTCTACGCTATTATTTTGACTTCTAAAGAGAGAAGAATTGGGTGGGGACTAACTGGGAAGACAATTCGAAGTCAAAGAAGAAGAAAGAGCAGATGACGGCGGCGAATTAGGACTAAGATGCCGATGCTAATGGTAGTTGTCGGCAGCGGTGTTTGGGCTATGTCTTTGACTTGGATTATGAATCTTGGTTGGGCACTTTGTATTGTTTGGCTTATGGTTTCTTTTCGGTGGTGGTATGAGATGAGCGTATGATGTCGTGGTTGTTTTGTGGTGTCAAATTGGATTTGCAAAGGAACTGGGTAGCGATTGTCTTTGTCTGGCTTCCAGATTCTGTGTATAGTGGTGTTAGGAAAACAGCAATTGCAAGCACACGACACTGGTTGAGGATGGAGATTGCATGCTGGAAATATTCAAGGCGGCGATGAGAGGGTGACGTCTGCGTCTAATTGCAGAGGACCTGGCCTGGTGTGAGTGGGAGATAATGGGGTTTGTAGAGGCTAAAGTGACGGATTTGTTTGAATCGTAGGTAGGTATAGCAGTCGGCAGTGATCGACAACATATTGGGGTTAGGAAGTGTTGGTGAAGGATAAGGTGTAGGCCGATTTAGTTTTGGGTAATTGGGCTTATTAGGTTGGTTTATGGGAAAGATAGTGGATTGGGTCAATGAGTTTGGGATTAAGGCTAACGTGTTTGGACAATTTTGAGTGAATGGGCTACTGATCCTTGAACTCATATTCCAATTAGCTATCAACGGAATATTGTAGTTGGTCCTTTCGAGTTCTTTTGCACACCATTTAACAAATTGATGTTTCTTGATCATCCACGTCAATTTGATGGAGATGTTAATGAGATCAGTAGAGATAATGGAGATTGACGAAGATTACGAAGATCAACGAAAATTATGACTTAACATAATTATGCATATAATTGTATTTATCATATTTAGGTTGATTACATCTATCATATTTAGATTGATACCATATTTGTATAAGGTAATACTCTTCCTATATAGTGTAAGGAACCCCTCAAGAGAAGACGATTAAGTGAAAAGTTTGTCAAGAAAGACACGATATATAGTAATAGTAATACGTCCTCAATGACTTGCATCGACTCTCAGAGGTCCTATTTCAATCAGGATCCCAACTTTCAAGAGTAGCGGCATTAGTAGTAATAGCTACAAGTTTTACAAAGAAAAATTGACATAAACCAATTAGGTTTTGTCACACATAGAACAAACCGTAAGTGGTCTCGTTAAAGTACCTCTGTATTTCTTAGATTTTACTGTGTGGTAGCTCAATTAAATTTATAAAAAAGCTTAACATCTTATTTACAGATAACACCCGAAATAGTTTGTAATAATGTAATTAGTAAGCCTCAAGTGAACAATCTCATTCAACTCATGGGAATGGGATGTGAGAGTGTAATCAAGAAGCTTCAAAAGATCAAGGGACTTCTTTAGATGATCATCTTACTTTTTTCTTTTAATTCAAATAAGAGAAATGATTCGCATAGAGATGATTTTTTTCTGTAAGGCAACAGAAATTTTGTTGAGTTGAAGTTCAAATGCTGCTTAGGATAAAAAGCTTAGCTTTATCACCTTTTCATTAATTTCAACAAAGCAACCCGAAATGGTAATATGTCGGTGAAAAACAAATATCATTTCATCACTTGAGTTCTAACGAAGGTTCCAGGTTTAAGGAAATATGTTCTAGGCATCAGTAATGTATACTACATATTCAAATATATGATGAGTCAGTTGAGTTGTTAAGGATGGATGTTTGAATAGACGGCTTCAGTAATTGAAATATGAGAGCCATTTATGTTGTTTTGCAGGGTGATAAAGAGAATAGGTTTTCGATCTTTGTTCACTCAAGACCTGGTTTTCTGCTCAGCAAGGCAACAACAAGATCAAGTTATTTTTTGAATCGCCAGATTAATGATAGTGTGCAGGTTTACTTTTATTTGAAGTATATGAGCTTCAACTTAAATTATCTAGCAATTTACATGAAATGTTAAATGATTTATGTACTAAAACTTCTGTAATGATTTTTTTCATCTCTTATATATTATTAACTCAGTTTGACAAGAAGGTATCTATGATGAATGCAAAATGTGATTGCTGGGAGTGGGGCTATCAGTTTCATGTTGGCTAACTTTATATTTGAACTTTGGTGTTAACTCATTGAGCTTTCATGTCATATTTAGCAAGTGATGGTTTCTTTCCAGGTAGACTGGGGAGAAGCAAGTATGATCCAGGCAGAACGCATGTTGCTTGAAAATGCATTGATGGATCCATTTAACGAGCGGTTTATTTTTCTTTCAGACAGGTGATTTCAAATTATTAAAATTTTGAGTAGATATTATGAGAGTAAAGGCCAACAAGTGGAGGTGGCACCGGTTGTGGATAAATTAAAATGAATAACGACTTAGATGGTTGGGACATGTTTGTGTAGAATTGTAGTAGCTCAGCTCTTTTTCATAAGAATGACGTGATCTCACTAGAAGAGGGAGGGGTAGACCAAACCTAACATGGCCTTTTGTGGTGGTTGATCTAATAATGAACAACATAGTGGCAAAAATGGATTCATGTAGTTGACACTAAATTTATGGGGACATGGAAATGGCTTAGTTTGTGTTATTGTAACAAGAGTATTGAGGAATATTTTTTGTTGTTTTCAGTTGCCTGCAAATCACATAACTAACATTGTCTGCTGGTTAATCTTGTTTCAGCTGCATACCTTTATACAACTTCAGCTACACATACGATTACATAATGTCTGCCTCAACTAGTTTTGTGGACAGGTTAGCACCACTGCATTTTTTTCTTACTTTCCACAAGTAAATACATCTGTATCATTGACGAGATTGCAGTAATCACAAAATATTTCTGAATATGTATATTTTTCTCTATTTTACTTTTAAGCATATCATTTTCATACAAAGACTTGCACAAATAGGCATTGTAAGATATATGGGTCAAGAATGATTTTAAGACTGCGCTTGTACTCTAATTGGTAACAGTTTTGCTGACACGAAAGAAGGTCGTTACAATCCAAAAATGCATCCGGTGATTCCAGTTGAGAACTGGAGGAAAGGATCTCAGGTAACGTCATTTCTTAGCATTTTTGCTTCCTGAAGATAAATAATTTCAGAAACTTGGTGATAAAAGAGAACCTGAAGTGTTTTCTGCATTTTGCAGTGGGTCGTTCTGACAAGAAAACATGCAGATATTGTAGTGAAAGATGACACAGTGTTCCCTATGTTTCAGTCCCATTGCAAGGCAAGTCTTTTAATCATTTTGTTGAACAGTGTTCGAGTTGTTGCAAGATAACTGTTTTTGCAATGAGCCATTTGACGGGTACTTCCCTATGATGTAATTTCATTAGGAAGATTAGGAACAATAAATTCAACCACTTTTACCTCTGTTCACAAAATTTTAAGTTTCGACTTGTTCTTTACACCTCCTTAATGCAAGCTATTTTGTGCTGGTTTACAAGTTAGGGGAACTATCATGTCGCCATTAGGGGCTTATGAATCTTAATACAAGTATAGAGGTTTGTGACATCTAGTTCTCAATTAGCCAGACTTCCTCGTGATCACAAGATGCTATGCATTAAGACATTTGTTTCTTTAATGAATGTGGTTTTGATCTATAGGTTGTGCACTTTGCCTTGATATGTACAATATATGCGTTCATATTGCTTACTGTATATTTCCTTCTGGTTTTTTTTTTTTTAATTTTCTCACTCGTTCAGTTTTCCTAACAGCGGAAGTCTTTACCTGAATTTTGGCGAGATCGACATGTTGTAAGTGTCTCTATTGTTTATTTCCTTTGTTCTCAAGCATCTTGTATCAGCTTACTGTATTTGCACCTAAACTAATAGTTGACATGCTATATATATCGATCATCGTTTTTGCCCGATCTAATGCAAATCATTAGTTGTTAAGATTGACTTCTGAGTACAAGAATTTCACTCTTTCTATCGACAATTGCCCCATGCAGCCTTCTGATAATTCTAAGGAGCATAACTGTATACCAGATGAACATTATGTTCAAACCTTGCTTGCGGTAAGTTGTTCTTTCTTCTCTTTTCCAGGATGAAACTTGGGGGAATAGGCGGTCCTTGTGAAAAACTTAAAAGTTGTAGACTATGTTTCCATAATAATGTTTTCTGTTTCCTCTGATTCTCTTAGCCTTCACATTTCAGCACAAAGGTCTTGAGCAAGAAGTTACAAGGAGGGCGTTGACTCATACAGCTTGGGATCTTTCCTTTTCCAGAGAACGTGAAAGACGAGGATGGCATCCTATAACTTACAAGTTAGTCGATGCTACTCCTTCACTTATACAATCCATCAAGGTATGGTATATTTTTCGCTGGTTTTATGCAAATGTTCCAATACATTTTATGGTGAATTAGTCGAGCATAAGCTTTCTGCTCAGCCTCTGAATGAACTGTAACTTAGTATGCATATTGAGATGCTTGACACAATCGCTTGTGGAATTATTTACATTATTTTAAGGAAACTATAAATGAAAACCCTGTGAGATCATCTAAATGTCATAAGAAATGCTCTTTTGGCAGTAGTAAGAAAAATCAGCTAAAATCTTATACATTGAACTGTCTAATACTGAACGGGCACTTAAAAGCGTGCATTTAAGCGAAACTGCTATTTATCACTCTCAAGATCTCATTTTGAAGATAACTAGGATATCTCAGAAATTAAAGGGAGATAATATTTATTACCTCTATATATCCTCTCTTTACGCAGGGTATAGATAATGTTTATTATGAGACTGAATACAGAAGAGAATGGTGCACTAGCAAGGGGAAACCCTCCACGTGCTTTCTTTTTGCAAGGAAGTTCACGAGGCCTGCTGCTCTACGACTTTTTAATATGGTCAGTGTGATACTCTGTTCCTCTTTCAATGTCATAATTTTAATACAATTCAAAGGGAACATACGAACTTGGATAACATTGCATTTTTGGCCAAGCTTAAATATACTTTTTTAGTAACTTTCTTTGCTGAACATGTTTTGAGTTTTTTAATAAAGTTACTTTTTCAGATTTTTAGCAGACGATCTCACTTCTTTTTTTTTATAATCTTAGCCAAACATGACATATGTGAAGTTATGATGTGAATCTCTTATATTCGAGTTATTACTCTGATTTTGCTTCGGTTTTATTGATCGACAACTTCTGGAACTTTTATGAGCGCAGTCTGCTTTGGGAGTTTCCGTTGACGCAACAAGCTAAAGCTGACATATATCGGTGCAGTTAATAGCCGTGTAAGTTCAATTTCAGGTAGAAGACTACTTAGGATTAACCAACCTGTCGTGGATGTAAGAGAGTTGTAAAGAAGGGGAGAAGAAATACTCTGTTCCTCTTTCAATGTCATCAATTCAAAGGGAACATACGAACTTATGGATAACATTGCATTTTTGGCCAAGCTTAAATATACTTTTTTAGTAACTTTCTTTGCTGAACATGTTTGAGTTTTTTAATAAAGTTACTTTTTCAGATTTTTAGCAGACGATCTCACTTCTTTTTTTAATAAGCTTAGCCAAACATGACATATGCGAAGTTATGATGTGAATCTCTTATATTTACTCTGATTTTGCCTCGGTTTTATTGATCGACAACCTCTGGAACTTTTATGAGCGCAGTCTGCTTTGGGAGTTTCCGTTGACGCAACAAGCTAAAGCTGACATATATCGGTGCAGTTAATAGCCGTTGTAAGTTCAATTTCAGGTAGAAGACTACTTAGGATTAACCAACCTGTCATGGATGTAAGAGTTGTAAAGAAGGGGAGAAGAATTATTTAATGTAGAGTGGTGTATATCATATTATTGTTGTTGTACGTTGGATAAATTGGTGCATGAATTATAGAAAATGCAGAAATTGAATGAAATAAAATGAAGCGAGGTATGCGAATGTAAATCTCTTTAAAAATGATTTTACCCACTGCACTGGTGCTAACATAATCAAATAGACATTCGTCCTTCAAAATACAACGTTTCTTCCAAAATTAATATCGCACTATTAATTTTGCCGAGCAAACCAACACTTGACTATTCGATTCTAGAATGGAAGATATCGAATAGTAAATATCGAACATGAAACTCAAAATAATTTGGAAATTATTTTTGACAATTTAGAGATAAAAAATTAGAAACCAATTATTAGGAATTGATTTTGAGTGAAGAAAATGGAATTGGGGTTATTTATGGACTTTCATGTATTTCTTCCTAGCTATCGTATCTTTTGGCAAAATTAATTTCAATTATTAGATCACACATTTTCAAGATTGATAGTCTAAATTGCACCTTTATCAAAGGTCGTGGCCGTTCATTATACACCTTTTGTACTTAAATAAATCGAGAAATATATTTCTGGAGAATCCTGTACTAATGTATATAACCTCGAAAAGTTAATTAGTAGTTTAGCACAAATGATAGAAGCTATTTCAATTTACTAATTGAATACTCTTTCTAGTCTCATTTGACTGACAAAATTCTTATGATATACACAACGATGGAAAGTTGACCCAATTTCTAACACGTAAGAGAATGAATCGACAAGAAAAAACTGATGGGGCAGTTAATTAAAGAGCGTTGGGTGGGGGACACCGCTTCGTTAATGTTCATAAATTTTGATGTTGGAAACAAGTCAATATGCAGAAGAATTCATCCAACAATAAAATAAGCCTTTTCTCAAAAGTGCAGTGATATAAAATGGTTGCAAAATTGAAGGCGTGATTAAGAAGTAAAGTCAATCCAACCAACGCGCACCAAAAAAAAATAAATAAAAAAAAAAAATTGCGAGCAACCAAAATCGATTATGTTTATGATCTTTCATGCATACATATTTGAATTAAATTGTTTTAGCATAATCAATTGATTATGCACAACAACAAAGTAAATTCTTAAGATCGTTGGATAAATTAGTGTGTGAATTATATTCCATAAACCAAAAATGCATGTGTGCAAATACTAGAGTAACAACTTACTAAATCATAGTACATGCATAATAATGGCAAATTACTACTTACTCAAACATAGAAAATGCAGAAATCGAAGGAGATAAAATGAAGGGAGATATGCGAATGCAAATATCCTTAAGAAGGATTTTACCTCTGCACTGGTGCTAACAAGATCAAATGAACGTTCGTCTTCCAAGATACAACGCTTATTCTAAAATTAATATAACACACTATTGATTTTGCATGGCGAACCAATGCTTGACTGTACTATTCTAGAATAAAAGATATCAAATAGTAAATATCGAAAATGAAGCTCAAAATAATATGGAAATTATTTTGACAGAATTTAGAAAAAGAAAGAATTAAAAATCAATTATTAGGAATTGATTTGGAGTGAAGAAAATGGAATTATGAGGGTCATATTTATAAATTTTCATGTATCTCTTCCTAATAATCGCATCTTTTAGCAAAACTAATTCCAATAATTATATCACTCCTTTTTAAGATTGATGATTTAAATTGCAAATTTATCAAAGGTCATGACTCTTCATTATACACCTTTTGTACTTGAAAAATGACGCCCAATCGACGAATTGGAGACTTTTCCAATTCACACAATTAAATCCTAATATTACCCTAAAATTCCAATACCGTGTCATAAACGTGATTTTATTGATATATTGTACTACTTCATTAGTTGGAAATGAAAATCCACATCTTTTCGCAGTCAGTTCAAGTAAGAGATTATAACTAGTTATTCTCATTCGAGATTCAGATCTTTTTTCTTTCCTTGCTATTACAAATAGAGCGCGAAACGAGAAAGACCAATTATTAGATTTTCATTCCATATGTGTATGTATATATGTACTTCATAGAATTTTCATCATTAATAATTATGGCTTCAGTTGTAAGGATGGCAAAATATTCTACACTATCCATCCAATTACCATCCCTACTCAATTGGGCAGGGAGGCAGATAGAGCTGCGGTGTTGGAGGGGCCGCACTTGGGGGTAGTGCCAGGACAAGGTTGGNGGGCCGCACTTGGGGGTAGTGCCAGGACAAGGTTGGCTTGTGGTTTTTTAATGGTTAAGTACATATTATTGTTAAGTCTATATTTGTAATTGACAATTTCACAAGTCAAAATCGTGTTTTTAGTTTATTTGTATTAGGAATTAATTGAATTGTAATAAAAGTCAAAAATATGATTTATTGAGTCCAAGTTATAGTCAAAATGGATTGGAGTTGATAGTTTTAAAAGAAGTCCAAGATACACAAAAAGAATCAAGATTCGAACTTCAAGAAATTGAATGAAGAAAGGACTCTTCGACACTAGCCTATCGCCCAGCCGTGACTTGAGCTGTAAAAGCAATGACATCGTCGCCTGCCTAGCAGTAGACTAGAGCTCGAGCGATAGGCTCGCCGCTCAAGCGGTAGGTCAGGTTCTAGAAATTCATGTTTGCGTAAAACACTAATTTTCAATTCATTTTCATCCTAAGCACTATACACATATTCAACCCATGAACATCCCAAAATATGTTGAATCATTATATAGAACATATTATTGAAGATCGAACAACAAATTCAAAGTTCTCTTGATTCAACCCTTTTTTTGTTGATTCATAAATTCATCCAACACATAGTTTGTTAATTGATCCATAACATTTTATATTCAGCCCAAGATCAGAACACAGAAAGATCTAACAATTAAACACAAAACCATGACAACCCTAATAATGAATGTTTATATAATTATGGATAGATTAGCTAAAGTACCAAAGGAATCAAAATTCAATTAAAAAAAAAAATCTATGATTCAAATCACGCAGCAGCAGTGATCATTTACGCGAGGAAGTATAGCCTGAGAATTTGCAATCTTTATAAAATGTAGCATCAGTTAACCAGTGATCACTACATCATTAATATTTTTCATCTTGCAAATTCATTGTATAAATAAAAATTTACAATATTTCTCACTATCTAATTAACATTTTCGAGAACCATGTTAGCCAGAATATTTTCTTCGATAAAGTCAAAATCACGGCTCAAGTCATTCAATTGTAGTGCAAATAAAACAATAAAAAACTTTTACAACAATTTATAGGAACAGAATCAAAAAAATTCCATGAAATTAACATAAATCCTATTAAGAACCTAAATTGTTTCTCGATAAAAAATAAACAAGATCAAATCGATTACATGGAATTTTACGTTTTGAAATTGAGAAACAATTATATATAATTTTAATTCAAAAGTAATTATGTCTTCTTCTATATACACACAGAATAATCATAAATTAATCATTGCAAATTCTTGCCTGAATTGAAGAAATAAGAGAAAACCTTAAGAGTGAAAGAAAATAGACGTTCTCGTATTTTGGGCTCTGAAGTCTTCCCAAATCTTAGAGTATATGAGATTTTTTTTTTTCTTTAAAATTTGCTATTTATACTTTTCACCAATAAATCTCCAATAGCTTAACAAGTAGAGAACTCCTTAAAAGTCACTATTTATCTGAATACCCCATAACTAATAGAGACTTTTAAAAAGTTTTAATTGAATAACTTGAAATTTTTAGAGACTTTTAAAAAGACTATCTAAGTCCCAATTGAATACACATATATTAATTGAATATATCATGATTTTTAGAAATTTTCTAAAAATTTATTTAGGGAGTTTTCAAAAGTTTATATTGAATACCCCTAAACTTTTTAAATTTAAAAAATCATTGAAAAACTCAATTGAATACACCACTAGGAAATCCACAAACCTTGTTCCAAACACCCCAAATCAGATTCTATAATCCCTAAAATCCCATAAAGGGTCTATTTGGGTCAGATTAAAATCTGATTTTAATTTAAGTCAAAATTAAAGTCAAACAACCAATATTAACCACATCTTTTATGGTCTCATATCTTTTTAACTACACATTTCAAAAACTTCTATCACAATCCAATTAAAATCTATTTTAATCCCCACCAAACACCCTCAAAATCTCTCATCGCCAATTCATTTCATGAATTTTTGTGCTCGGACCCAAAATTGAATCTCTGAAATTCCTCCTTTCTTCTAGCAAAATTGAATCTCGGAATTCCTCATCTCTTCTGCCCGAAATTCCTCCTAAAACCACCATCTGGAATTCTCAAAAATATTGCCCATCTATTTTTGTGCTCCGTTAAGATTCTTTGCCGCATCATCATCCACGATATATGTCCTTTTGCATTCGATTTTCCTTTTTTATTTGATGATTTGTGTGTATAGCTACTAGCAATTTGATTTCTTAATTTTATGTTAATTGAGTCCATTCAGAAACTTCATTTGAATTTACTATCCCCAATGCACAGTTGATTGAATGAAAATGGAGAAAAAATTTACCACAATCGATTGAATGAACATCAGTCAAAACCCTAACTTTTGTCCAACATCAAATCGAACTTTCTTGGTGATAATGGACCATTACCATGATTTTTGCTCTGACTAGTTCGGTAGAGACAATACAACATAACAAATCAATTGTAGAGAAGAAGAACGACAAAATTTCTCTTTTATTTTGTTGGGGTTACTATTCTAGAAAAGGGTTTTGGAACTTTCCATGATGAGAGATGATAGAGAGAAATAAATGAAGAGGCGAAAATATCCACAAAGGGAGAAAACAAAAGGGGTAAAATTGGAAATGAAATATATGAGGTCATGGTAATGTCATTGATGACGCCTTATGAATAGGAATTTAACCACAGTGGACTGAACAACACAAAAACGATCTTGGATAAAATCAAAACCATATTACACTGACCTAACTACATATGTTGCAATCATAAGGAAAAGGGAAAAGGGGGAAATGTGTGAAAATAAAAGAGATGAAACAAAGCACATGCAAATAGAAAGGGACAAAAAAAAAAAAATTACCTCAAAATCCATTGAATGAACAACAACGAAAATCTTAGGGCCTGTTTTCTTTACCATTTTCATGCCATTTTTATGTTTTCAATTTTTCAAAACAGTGAAAACGTGTTCTCTTTCCAATTTTCGAAAACGTGTTTTTAAAAATAAGTTAAAAATTTACAAAGAAAACTCAAAACGACAAATTAGTCATTTTGGGTGTTTTCAATTATAATCAAGCCAAAATTTTCAAAACATGTTTTGGGTGTTTTCAAAACAATTTTTCAAAATACCAAAAAAACACATTTTCAACAATCCCAAAATGGACACTCAAAATACAAAACTCAAAGTGGAAATTACATAAAAACAGGTGTTTAAAGATCCATTTTTATTAATCAGGTTTGGACTGTATTTATTCAATTTTCAGGTTTTATCATTTTAATTAAATAATAAATCTTTCAATTAATTGACGCGCGTATCCCTTTAATTGAGGGTTTCAAATTTGTTAATATCCTAACTTCCATTTTTATTCAAACTCTATTTTCTCTCAAACACTATCTTCTCTCCACATTATTCGCCATCTCCACCACTTTTTCCAAAATCCAAACTCCACCCAAATTCCGGTATATTCCATTTTGTCTACATTGTGAGAATCTCCAGTCGGCAGTGAATAACAATGGCAAAAACAAAAGATGAAAAGAGGGGGAAAAAGACGGTGCAAATGACGGTTCGAACAAACAAAAGGAAGATAATGGACAGTCTCAATAAAAATCTGACAACAAGGCAAAAAGTGCATAGGTCAAGTAGCAATCAGTCAAGGAAGAAGGTAACTTCATTTTTTTATTCGTTTATTGCATTTGCGCACTTTATTTGTTCTACCCGATAGTATTGAAGGAAAATGTGTGGGGCAATCAATTTTAGGCTACCGAACAGGGAACATGTTCCGTAGCCTAAAAAAGAGTATAATGGATATGTGACATCTGTCATTTTGAATCTGTGAATTCTGAAGTGAATGTCATGAAGAGTATAATGGATCTGTGACCTACTTCCCACACGCATGGAAATTATAATGGGCCTGTGATCTAATTTCATCATATGTTATATGATTATACGAGTATGTTGCCTGAGTGTATTATCTAAATTATGGTTGTAACCTTTGTCATTTTGCATTTGTGACCTGATATAAACTCCTACTGTAGGTGTGGAAATACATACTACCACAACATAAATGATTTCCCGAAAAAATTACCACATCCATGACGAAGGGTGTTATCTCCAACTTGAAGAAATATTTGAGCGAAGCCCAACAAAAAATACTCATGGGAACATGCTTTGCGCATTTTATGGAGTGTCATGACATAGTTCTTCAGTCACAATTGATTCATTATTTTCTTCTCAGTCGTGATTGCGGCATCTTCACAATTAAATATGCTGAGTATTTGCTACATGAAGATAAGGATTCTATGCGAGGAAATTTGACGTGAGGAGAACTAGGCTGGACATAGCATCACAGCTGTATAAATATAGGGACATATACAAGCCCACAAAGATGAGGAAGCATAAAAAAGGGGGAGGAGATTGTCATTGAGTGATAGATAGATTTTTTTTTTTTTTAGTATAAAATGATGAACAAAGTCTGTACAATTTTTGTTGTCGTTTTCAGTTTAGACTTGCAGTAGTTTTTGTGAATGGATATAGTTGTACATTGAACATTGGATAATTTTTTTGATGTCATTTTTATTGGAGCAGCTCTATGTTTGATGATATAGCTTTGGTCACACAATAAGTGTTCACAGATCACACGTCATTGTATATGTCACACATTGCAATCTGATGGTCACAGTGTATAGTGCATTGGTCACACAATAAGTGTTCACAGGTCAAAAGTCACAGGTCACAATATATGTCATTTTCATTGGAGCAGCTCTGTGTTTGATTATATA